>JAOWCC010001634.1:77145332-77376598 GCA_030867875.1 Actinernus sp. WN-2022 | reverse complement strand
CACCCCTCCCCCACACTTCACCCTAACTTTAATGGTGAATCATCAATAGAACGATGCATACCCAAGGGAGGGGTGGGTGAGTAGTTTCACAGAAACCGGGGTTGAGCCAAAATATCACTGTTGCTAGTTATCACAAATATGTACTAGCCACATGGTCTCATCACTAGCAACAACAAACAGTTCAGTAACATTCTACTACCAACTGTTGTGTTTTAGCTTGAGTTGGCATGAGATTTAATAAGAAGTGTCTTCATTACAACGATAAAATACATATCGTATGTTACAGATAAGATTTTAAAATTGTGAAATAAATCTATGTATTATATTAAACTACAAATTATGTACGACTACTACTTGATGCCAAATTATTATTTAAAATAAGGTGTTTTTATACCTAACAGTATTTACTTTAGGCATGTGTACTGACATACTGTAAGATTATATCCAGTATCCAGTGCCCTCGGGAGATAACTTTGCAGGGGATAGCTCTCTAACTTCTTTACTTTAGCACACAATTTGTAGCAACGATCCAGACATGATTGTACAGTAGTAAGTTCTGTATTCTAAGAACGAATAAAGCCTTGTTTGCCTTGATAAGTTTGGTACGTATATGAGAACTGAATCTACAGTCAGTTTGAAAACTAACACCTAAAATCTGGACGTCCTTACATTGTGGTATGTTGTTTATACAATCATAGGATTCTAAGTTTCCTTTTTTATGGAATACGAGTTCCTTACACTTTTCAGGGTTGCACACTCTTCGGTCCAGTTAAGAAATTGTTGTACAATATAATCCGAGTTATCAGCCTGGTCCTTACACACAAGGATAAGAATAGTAGAGCTGTCCGCGTACTTAACACGAGAGTAGCCATTGTTCTCATCACCAAGATTACGATAGTACAGGAAAATGTTGAACAGATGCAGGCGGCTTACGCTCCCCTGTGTGGTACCTCTGTTCACACGCACTTCCAGCTACATACCACCCTATTAGAGAGACAACTCTCTGCTTCTTGTCCTTTAAAAAACTGATCTACCAGTTGAGTAGCACCGGGTGAAGTGGACACCTTCAGTTTGTTGCATAGTACATGTAGGTAATTGCTAACAGAGTCGAAGGTGTTGGAAAAGTCCATAGTAAACAGTCGTACTGCACATATCAGATTTATCCATAGCACCTTAAACATATTGTTGTATACACAGGACAGCATCAGTACAACTACTACCTTCTCGATATGCTTACTGTGAAATCACATTTCTAAAAATCGACTCGCATTTGGGAGAGTGTGAGCTTAAAGTGCCTATCACTCTTTTGCAATTTTGATAGCTTATGAACCTCCGAAAAGTTTTGAGTACTTCTATGAAGAAAGTTTTTGTTTAAAGTGAATACTTTATATTCTACGCTTGTTTGAAATCGTGTAAATGTGACCTTTCCTGACCCATGACCGCGTAAGTAAAAGCCTGGGTCGAAACCTGGGTAGACGTCATCTCATTAATGCATTATTCTCCATGGCGCCTTTTTATCACAACAACATCGATGCATAGAAAATATACACAGTTTTTGAGTTGTTAGTAAAGAAAAAAAGTCATTTTAGTCAACATGTTAAGTATTTCTTCAAATGATTGCAAAGCCGAATTAATTATATGACGTCTAGATGACGTCTACCCAGGTTTCGACCCAGGCTTTTACTTACGCGGTCATGGGTCAGGAAAGGTCACATTTACACGATTTCAAACAAGCATAGAACATAAAGTATTCACTTTAAACCAAAACTTTCTTCACAGAAGTACTCAAAACTTTTCGGAGGTTCATAAGCTATAAAAATTGCAAAAGGGTGATAGGCACTTTAATTTCCAGCCCTGCTGTACAGTATACAAGGTTCAAACTCTCAAAGGTACAAGTTCATGAAACTGACTGCAATAATCTGGACATCAGACTTACCTGTGCATCAAATGTCCTCACTGTGTGACATAGACTGTCAGGAGAACATAGTACAAAACCTGGAGACACATCCTGAACACAAACACAACAGAAAGTTAGCAGAAAGACAACAGAACGACAATAGAATGACAACAGAAAGTTACATGTACATGTAGCAGAACGACAACAGAAAGTTAGCAGAAAGACAACACAACGACAACAGAAAGTTACATGTACATGTAGCAGAACGACAACAGAAAGACAACAGAAAGATGGCAGAAAGACAACTGAAACAACAGAAAGTTAGCAGAAAGACAACAGAAAGTTAGTAGAACAACAACAGAAAGTTAGCAGAAAGACAACAGAAAATTAGCAATCAGATGTCAGAGGTGATCACTACACACAGAGATCAGGTGCAACACTTGCCAATGGGCCTGTTGTAGGATACAACTACGTAGTTGTACTGGAGGGCAAAAATATATGAGATCATTTACTTAAAGGCACGAGATCGGTAGGGTTATAAGCAAATTAAACCTGTTTTTAAGTGCTATTTCCGGACCTCCAAGCCATTGTCTATTTTTCTAACACTGCGTTTTTGAAGATTGTTTGCCCTCCAGAAAAATAATGCTTTCCCATGGGATCACAAGCTCAATTGACCTATATCATTATGACGTCAAATCAAAACAATCTGTTGTTTAAACGCTAAGGATCATGGTCGTGGGAGGAGGACAAAACAGCAACAACACAAAGGAAATCGCTATCAAATGCAATTTGTAGAACGTAGAATAGCGGTAACAGCCACCAAATACGGTAAATATTGTGGGATAAACATTGATACGGCTGATATCTGGAAACCAGACAATTCGAAGTTAAATTTCCCTCAGCAGAGCAGATTTAGTTCAAAATTCTATTGTTCAAGTCGATTCTGTCCCCCTCATAAACAAGCCGTGACGTCATAATGATTACAGTGATACTACTGTAACTGTGGCCACTTATACAACAACAACTGAACATATTGCAAAACTAAAATGAATTATTCCAAAATTCACAACCTAGCACATCCACACAATTATTTCATTCAAAAGACTTCGACTTCAGAACTAGTCCACCAAATTTGCCTTTCAACCAGATCGAAGCTCGAGCAAGTTGAAATACTATTGTCTTGTACTCAACACCGATTGGCTCAAATAACCGTAAGTTGAAATACTATTGTCTTGTACTCGACACTGATTGGCTCAAGTAACCGTAAGTTGAAATACTATTGTCTTGTACTCGACACTGATTGGCTCAAGTAACCGTAAGTTGGAATGCTTTGTTTTCGTTCTGCAATGTGATTGGTTCTAGTTGTCTAAGTAGCCCTGGTTACATTAGTTGCACTGTAAACCATTGTCACGGTAATGCACTTACATCTTCCTCCAGGCCTTTTAATCTTAGTTTCACATTATCTCCTGCTTTTGCATTGGTCATCTCTTCTTCATCATAAATTACTGTTAGAATCTCAACACTGACCTATGAAATGAAATGAACGAGAAATGGACTACATGTACATGTATACATTGAACTTTGGTCAACAAATGCATGACATTCAACAACTACAACTGCACATTTGTTGCAACAATTATTCCAACAGTACTGTTAGAAAGGAGGGCCAACGACTTTTCTAATCATTTGTGACTGCAAAATTTAGACATTGCAATATATTTTCAAACATTTTGAAGTCCTACCATTTGAACTAAAAACACCACTTATGCCCTTATTGCATAAAGCCCTTAATTTTATCAACGTAGCTACCGTACACGTATGTAAGTATAATGTACCATATACATTTTTGTAGGTGTAACGGCATTGAAATTGCCATACCCATACATGTACTAAAGTACCTGTAGTACATGGCAAGAAATGGTAAGGGAGAAATTTACATGTACAACTTAATCAAAGTCACCCATACTGTCGCAAGTATGAATCAGTGCTCGACCTTAACTTTTTTAATCACTGGTCCTGGGACTAGTAGAGCTGAAAATGTACTAGTCCAGAGAAAATTCCTGGTAGTCCCAACTCCGGCATGCCAATATTTGCTGATCTCTAAGCCTTTCATGATACACGCACGAGTGAACAAGTCAAAACAAAGATGGTGGCGATAGCGGCCTTCACGGGAGCTCCTGAGGCTGACTAGTGCCAGGCCTCGCCTCAGCCTTGTCCAGTCTTCTCGGCCTTTTCGCGATTGTTTTCGTAACGTTTGCGAAGAAACACGTTCAAACAACAATCACAGGACAACATGTTTTTGTTTTTATCTTTTATTAAGCATTACAAATTATAGAATAGTTACTAGTCCTGTGACTAGTGGCTCTATTTTTTTTACTAGTCCAGAAGCATTTCTTACTAGTCCAGGTCTAGTGGACTACCGCTAAGGTCAAGCACTGTGAATGTACATAATTTTATACACCTATTTAAAAAAACATTGTCCCAGAAAATGGAAAACGACAAGCAACATTCCCAGACCGAAATGAATTGTAGCCGTCACTGAAACTCTGGTGAATCTGTTTGTTTTTGGGGTCAAAAATTTGAGACAAATATCTATAATTTATTATCAATGGTCTACTGTGAATCGATTTTTGAATTACACTGTAGTTTATCCATTTCGCACAGCAGAACAGTTATAACCACAATCCATTTCAGTCTGGAAATGTCGCTTCTCGTTTGTTGTTCAGTGACAGGGACAACCTTTTTGAAACAGGTGTATATACATGTATACTGTACCTTGTTGGGCATGAGAAGTAAAGTTTGTCCTTTAGAAATCTTTCCAGACTCAACTTTTCCAAGAATAATGGTTCCCATGTCCTGAAATAAGTTATTGGAAGAGGTATGTGAAAGTGTTTATTATACTCACTGATTGTCCACAAAGTAAAAAAAGGAAATGAATATTAAATGAACCTTGGCTGAAAAATAATGTTTGCTCTCAAATATCCATTATGGATGACTAACTCCAATGCTGTGTTCGTCTCCAGTAAATTATTGTACACTAGATGTCATTTACAATGTATGAACCGATTTTTCTGTCACCATCTTGAATTTTATGATGTCACAGAGTTGCACCTACATTGTATTGTCTCTGAACTCTGAATTTCTAACGAGACCTGAAACCATGGAGACTGATCAAAGCCAGGTCCCAGCTAATCCACAGATCAAATTGGAATTTAGCATGTTGGTTTTGTGAAGGGAGGAAAACCGGAGAACCCGGAGAAAAACCCTTGGAGCAAGGATGAGTTACCAACAAACTCAACTCATAATAATAAAATAAATGGTTTATTTTACGTCGAAGATACAGGAAGCCGTTACCGGGTCTCCCAAGCCAGAGGCTTATATTTAAGTATTCCGACAAACTCGAACTGGAATTTAGGTTGGTTTTTGAGGAGAGCGGAAAACCGGAGAACCCGGAGAAAAACCCTCGGAGCAAGGATGAGTTACCAACAAACTCAACTCACATGTGGCACCGCATCCGGGAATCAAACCTGGGCCACAGAGATGAGAGGCGAAGCGCTTAACCACTGCGCCACCCCGGCTCCCCTGTCAGAAAACAGTACTTCTTTTGTTGTATACAGGGCTGTCATTAGGTTTTTAAGTTGCTAGCTATAGACAACTGTGAAAAATAGCTATTTTTTGTGTAGTAATTTTAAGCTACAACTCTGACTTTAAGTTTTACATTAAGTAGCCAGCGATCATCATCATACACGTAGTTGCTGCAATCCAGTACCTGGCTTCTAATGACAGCCCCTGTGAGTTATAATGTAATTTTCGATTACAAACTAGATACAACTTTAAATATAGCCCCAGGTGCTTAAGGTTTCTGAATTCAGACAGCATAGAGCAGTTTTCAATTGAGTGACACAAAACCTAAGGGGCCGACCATTTGACTTTTGAGGGGGGGGGGGGGGTGTTTTTGAAAAAATAATTCCTGCAAGCCTACGGTGTTGAAAAAAAATATCCTGCAAGCGGAAAAGCTTTGTTCTGGCTGCGTTTTTTTTCGCAAAAAAAAATTCGTGCAACAACACTGCTAAAGAAAAAAAAATCGAGCACAGACAAGAACACCCCCCCCCCCCCCCCCCCCCCCCCCCCCTCTCAAAAGTCAAATGGTCGGCCCCTAACCAAAGTACAGTACAGCCTGGGTGCATAATTTATCAAGTTTTGGCAGAAACCGTAGGTAATTGAAACCGCTCGAAGATCTAGAGACGGTGCTGGAGTTTCAGGTTACAAACAATTTCATGCCAAATTGATTTTTGACAATAACTGTATAACAAATGAAAACTACATGCATTTTGTGTGTAATACACAAGTGTAGTACACGCGTATAATACACTCAAATGAGTGTAGTAAATTAATTTTGTACAAGTGCATTACACGTGTAAATGTTACCATACATCCAGGCTGTACTGTAATTACATAGCCAATCACCAGAGCAAGTAAAACACAATGAGCCAATCACGAACTGAAGTAATTAATTTACTTCAACCAATCACGAGGAAAAGTAAACAGTCGCGGATAACTATCGTTAAAATGAAAATCAAATGTGAGATGGACCAAAACAATGTTTAGTTTTAGTTTAAAACTTGATTGACTGATTACAAAACATTCACAGCCAATAGAAAAGCTAAGTAAATGCAAAACAATCACTTAAATTACGTTTGACATTAATAGAAAACCACTCTAATATTTGAAATACATGTACATGTATGTTTAGAGCCATGTGCATCTCGGCAGCCCACCTTATATTTATCTGCTATTGGTATCCTCACTGGCCCATCTATTGATCTTGTGAGCGAGGGAAGATCATCAATATATTTTAAAAACGGCTTTCCACTGGTGAGGAAAAGCAAAACAACATATTTTCAAAATTAATCGCTCTTAGCGCACATGAACAAGCATAGTTTGCATTGTTAAAGAATGCCAATCAGGATTAATGCTTTGCGAGCCCGTGTTTACATTTGAACGGTTTTCTATTATTGAAGCTCGCAAAGCATAATCCTGATTGGCATTCTTTAACATGTTCAGGTGGGAATAAATTTGAGGATGATGTAATCTTTATTGAAGGAGGGAGGTGGACCCCATCAGGAGATAATAAAAATAATACATTTATATAGCGCCAATTCCCAATAATATGCCTGCCAAATGAGCTATTTAACTTGTAGCCCATTAGGGCACAAGTCTAATATTATTGTTTTAGTATAAACTAGCTAGCCGGACAGTAGAAAATAATAGAAAGAAACAAATTTAAGTAGAAAAAATCTCTACCATGGGTTATCACAAATAAACCTATAGTAAGGTAGCCAATCAGAATGCAGGATTTGTAATAGTCCACTAGTTGGCTTATACTAAAAGTTGGTTAAGGTATGCTAACCACCGTGGGTAGCAGCTGACGTTTTGAACACTCGCCCTTCATCAGAGCTGCTACTCACTCCCCACGATGGTTAGCATACAATATACCTTAATCGACTTTTAGTTGATCATACCAGTGTATATCTTCCCCACCGATGCAGATTAACACTACTTTTTACAGGGACTAGTCACTCATCATATTTATTCAGTTCTTTGTTAGTTCAGCCACTAGTTTGACAACTTAGCAGCTATGGGCTGGTCACTTTGTCTATTCATACTTAGCGCACCCAGATCACTATGCAGAAAACAAAAACATGTTATCCTGTGATTGTTGTTTGAATGTGTTTCTTCTTGTACACTGTAGATGTCCCTGCTCTCACCTGTACCAAGGGCATATGTTAGGATCTATGGGCTCCTTCAGGTTGGCCCCTGTTAGTCCTGAACACGGCATGTATGCGATGTCTACAAACAGATTACAGTTACATCAGTAAACATATGCACATTATGGTTTAAAATTAGTTCTCATTTAAAATATTTCTGAGCACACATTTATCCCTGCACTATCACCTCACATCAACCATCCAGTTCTAACCTAAACACAAAGAATTGAAAGAAGAAATGAAACCCATGGTCAAAAGATTAACCACAGTCAGGGGTGGATCCAGGATTTGATCAAGGGGCATGTCCGAGGTCCCTGAAGGTGGACACACGAGCGATATACACGTAGGCATCAGACAACTGCTGGATTTGTTCTCTGGTGGGTGTCCAGTGCACTGTCAGACACCCCATGGATCCCCCACTGATAGCATGCATATTTTGGGAGCTGCTTGGCAGTGCAGTTAAAATGTACAGTCTGTAAGAGCCTTTGCTAGACATATACATGTATGTACAATGTATGTGCTATATTCTATGTTCTAAGGGTGCATTCAATTTACTGTATTCTGGAATAAGAATATGTATACAATGGTAACACAAAATCGTTTAACTTTTTTACCACTGGAATAATAAATGTTTCCTGGATACATGTGTATCATAGGTCAGCAAACATTTGTTGCTTACAGCATGAACTGTGCCTGAACCAGATATTTCCAGACTATTTCATCTATTCAATAATAAGGTCATAAGTATTGCAATCCACCGTACCGAAAAAGATGGCGGCTGTGCATTTGCCCACAATCCCTTGCAAACCCAACACAGTAAAACAAACATGCAGAAATCCTGTTTTTTTCTTCAATGACAGTGTATTGGCAACAACACTTGTACTGGTTTGTTTTTAAGGTTTTAAACCTCTCTACAGCGATTTTATAACGGATTTAAAGTTTTGAGCATACAAAGGATTGTGGGTGAAAGTACAAGCCACCATCTTTTCCTGTACGGTGGAGTAAGGCATATGTTTTGATAATGGATTCAATATAATACATATTGTAACCCTGTTCCAGTTCTCCGGTAGTATAATCATCAATTCTAATAAAAAAATGTATGAAATACATTCCTCGTGCCTTACCTGTTTTGGGGCTAAATCCTACTTTCTTCAAAAACGGTGTCAACTTCACTTTAATTTCTTCATATCTGCAATCAAACAAAAAGTACAACATTTAATATACAAATTATGTATAAAACAATTTATTTAATCTTTTACATTTGTAGATACAATTTTATGTACATTGTAAATAAGGACAAACTAATAATTACATCAAATAAATTACCGGTATATCAAATTAACTATAATAAATGGACAAGACCAATTAGACTGATTTAAATACCCAGCTAATTCAAAAACGGAACAATGACCATAATTATGTTAATATTCTTAAGTTGGAAGTTCAGTGCCCAAGGCTGCAACAGTGCTTGAGAGCTCGGCTGCCAGGAACCCTGGCAACCGAACAGCCCAAACGAGCCGAAGGCGAGACGAACAAGGACTGATCGCAGACAGCTGGAGTTATTGGGAGTCTAGTGTCCCGAGAAGAACCAATAGTTCTCCGGGCACCACGAACCACCCTTTGTAAACGAAGACAGTTCACCAGAGGATCGGACAATCAAATAGGTCACAAAAATCCACTGAACCAATACTTCAATAACTCAACTTGATCCACTAATTCGCCAACCCACAAAGGGAAAACCGCGAGCGATCACAGCGACGTGAAACTGACAAGCGGGAAACCGAGCCACGATCAAGACAACAACACAAAGCACAAGTCCCGGATGAAAGCCCCAGGGCCGCGCTAGCAACACAGGGCCCCCAGTAGTCGCTGGTTCTTTAACCATGCCTAAATTACGTTTAGTCTCGATTAAATATAAAACATTTACTTGTTTTGGATTTGATTTTCAATTGGCTGTATTTAATTACAATGTACTCTACCTTTCATTGTCCCACTGAACTGTGGGATCATCCATTTTATTTACCAGTACGACTAAGTGTTTTACTCCTGCTGTCTTCGCCAACATAGCGTGTTCCCTGTGAGATAAACACATCCAATTATGTTCTGTAACAAATTAACAAGTTTTGTCAAAATTACTCAAATTTTATTCTTTGTTTGCATTATGACATCATTTAACTACATGACTTATTTTATTGTACAACTACCATATTTCATTCAGATTTTTTTACTTCTTTGAGAATACAAAGACAATGGTCCAAATTAGTGGAACAAAAGAATCATTGCATGGAGTTCTGGTAGTTGTATTCAACTGATGTAAGAATGCAAATGTCCTTAATTGAAGCGCTCTGTGCAAGAACAGCACATCAAGTGCTATTGATCACAATCTTAATTATCATTGATATTGTTTTGTAAATGAGTATTTGGAACTTGATCACAAGTCTCTTATGCTGTAATTGCATGGACCTCCAATTCGGGATGCATCATACCATACAAATTTCTCTAAACACAACTTCCCTCCATTCAAACAAAGTTTTCTACCCCAGACCATAAGGCAGTGGAACAGCCTATCTGCGGAGGTGGCGACAGCCACCACTCTGGACTCCTTTAGAAGGGGTGTATGTGTGCTGTTGCACTAATTAATATATTAGCATACCGCTGACTGTTCATCGAGCACATACATGTAAGCCTTGAAGAGAGGGCATGCTCATATTCAGGAAGAAGAAGAAGAAAGCAGGTTTTTCATCTACTTGAATCTTTGCCTTATTTCATCAAAATTATCTCAAATATTCTCAAATGTAGTCTGCTGTCCAACAACGATCTGAATCCCTGGTAACATCAACACATTATTGGCCATAATTCAATGGCAGGCAGGTGTTTTACTTACCTTGTTTGACCACCTCTTTCAAATCCAGTTTCAAATTCACCCTTACGAGCTGATATGACCTGAAAAAACAATCACTGATCAACTGGACATTCAGAGCCTGCCACTTGTGAATGAAGTCCAATATACAATGCAGGGTCAGAAATTGCGCCTTATTTGGCCGCCGCCAATGCGACTAAATTTTGAGTATTGCCGACCAAAATTTCAGAGTAAGTCGCCAGCTAGCGATGTACCTTCACAATGTCCCGAAGTCACACAATGTTCTTAGTAAATTTAGCCAATAAAACATGCCAGCAAAATAATGTTCGCCAGTTGGCGCCTATGCGAAAAAGTTAATTTTAGACCCTGCAATGTGGTGTTATTAAAGGGGTTATGTCAATCAAATTATTACCATTTTCGTTGCAGTGCAACCCTGAAAGTTTCAATTAAGTCTTGTTTGTAAAATTGGATTCAGCCGACTGTCAATCAAAATTTAATCAGGTGGTAAAAGCTTTGTATTAGACTAGACAGGTTTTTCCTAGTTTGTTTTATAAATAAAAAACATCAAAAACACTTGTGTGAGATTGGAAGAACTCAAAATAGCAGTGGAAACACTCTCCCTTTGGGCTTGTGTTCCCATTGCCATTTCTCATTCTCTCAAACTCCACTTGTGTGAATACAGAAAATAATAATTATATCAATAATCATCATTGAGAGCAAATAATAAAATACATACCAGTACACCTAGATCAGCCTGGGCAGCCCCACTTATCATATTAGGTACAAAGCTCTTGTGCCCTGGTGCATCTAGCAGAGTGAAGTGCTTGGTATCTGTGTCAAAAGCTGCTCTGCCAACCTCTACTGTCTTGCCCTGAATAGAAAATACCAAGTAAATTAACTATGATTATGAAGGAGTAGGAATACATGTACCTACAATATGTGACCTTACACGGGAAAACGTACAATAACGACTTTCCGTTTAAACGGGTAAAATAAACGACTAACAAACGGGTTTTCAAGTCGTGTACACGACTTTCTAGGCCGTGTACACGAGTTGGGAAGCCGTGTAAACGAGTTGGAAAGCCATGTAAATGACTTTCAAAGCCGTGTAAACGACTTTTGAAGCCGTGTACACGAGTTGGAAAGATAGCCCAAAAAAGCAAACGGCTATATAAAACGTTTACAATCATGGCTTGGCTTGCTTGAGTCAAACGGTATAGAACCATTTGAATACACACGGAGAAACCCTATTAGTGCCACGATATTTATTAACTTGCAAAAAACATCATGGCGTTCAGTTTCTAGCATGTAAGTAAACTATTCGGTCTATCGGGTCTCGTGCAATGGATGATCACTTTTAGAGCTTATCCTGTATGAAAATTGTTCACAAGACTGTCTTTTGTCAATTGCTGGGGTTATTTCGGTTTCAGGAGTTATATTCTAGAAGAAATCGTCAGTTTTCAGAGCATTGTTGAAGCTGTTTCTTCAGCCTCGTTTCCGTGCCGTGAAAGTTTGTCTTTATGTCGCGTTAGTTTCTCCTAAACTATTTGTCCTAATGCGACCAATTTTTTTTCTTTTGCATGACCAGGATCCGTTTTCTGTTGTGTGAAAAAATGAGAACATTTGGTAAAGGATTTCATTAAAAAAAAATCAGAAAACTAACTGATACCGACTTGTGCAAGAGCAAAATGTCGAAGTTTCAAATGTTAGCGTATTTCCACGAAAGCTGTAGCTGTTTCGAGCGCTTTTGTAAACTGTTCGGTCTATCGGCACTCGCGTAGTGAAAAATCATTTTCATCGCTTCAAACGTATTACAATTGTTCACAAGGGTATCATCTCTTAGTTGAATGGGATGTTTTGGTTTCAGGAGTTACATTCTAAGAGATTTGATTTGATTTTCAGAGCTTGGTGCACAGAATTTCTGTCGTAATGACAGCAATTGCGTTCAGTTTCTAGCGCGTAAGTAAACTATTCTGTCTATCGGGTCTCGTGCAATGGATACTCACTTTTAGAGCTTATCCTGTATGACAATTGTTCACAAGACTGTCTTTTGTCAATTGCTGGGATTATTTCGGTTTCAGGAGTTACATTGTATATTCTAGAATAATTCGTTCAGTTTTCAAAGCATGGTTGGAGCTGTGTTTGTTCTGCCTCGTTTCCATGCCGTGAAATATTGCTGACTAATGTTTCTGTAAATAAAATATTCGTTTATCTAATAATTTTTTGTTTGTGTTTTATTGTGAGTTGGAAACATCACTAATTGAGAAGACAATAAAAAGAAAAAGAAACTTTTGCTTCAGTGTAGTTTCACATTTAGTATTAAAAGGTTTCGGCAGAAATCATCGTAGGAATCTGAATTTCCACGTGCAATCAGTCGTGTGAGTCAGTTCGAGTTTTTACATAACATGAACAGAGTTTTGAAGCAACGTTTGTTGTGAAAGACGTACAAAAACATCTATACTGTTACTAGAAAACTTCTACTGGGAAAGTGCAATTCCTTTTTAATTGAAAAAAAGCTTTAATGCGTCGGATCAGATCAGCCAGTTCGCGTAAATAGAAAATGGAACAGTGCCACGGTAATGCGCACGCGTAACACGTGATTGTTAATAATGAGAAAGACAATGGAAAATCACGCTGATAATGTCACGTCACGTCAAAACTCAACTCATCTGGAACGACCTTTGGAATAATCTAGAGTTAATAGTTTTGTAATATGCATCAGTTGAAAAGTTCAGGACTTAATAGAATCGTATAAATGTGGACCATGAGATAGTGCTTCAAAGATCTACATGTACATGTTTGTATTGGGGATAATAGTTTAGGAATCCACTCGGCAATGCCGACTCAAAACAAACCACAACTTCTGTGTGAATTATAATATTCCATTCTACTGCAGTTTCACGAAGTGAAAGCGAAACTACGGGGAAACTAACGTTCTGACTTCACATTGACTTCATAGCTTTGAGGCTTTGTGATTTTAGTATGAGTTGTTGTACAACTATAAGAGCGCTTCCACTACAAAATCAGGGAATAAAAGAGTTCGATTTTGCTAAATAGTGAGGCCTTGAACTGTACCGAGCGAAGGCCGTGTTGACACTTCAATAAATACACGCGAATCATAGTACATTCGGCGACTTACAAGCAGAGTAAATGTCTCACTGCCTCCAAGTTTCCTTGGCCGTTCATTGTCTCCCTCTCAAATTTGACAATAAGGGAAATATTTTCGAAATGTTGTGATATTTCGCCTTGGCATTCGAAATTTCGCGTATCTGATCGATTCTTTCGAACAAAAATGTGCCTGAAATTTCGGCGACATTCGTAGGAACAAAGAGCGAAATACGTCGAAATACGTTTGCATTACTTTTGCACACTGTAGTTCACCTAAACCACGGCGACTAAACGGCCTAGCCGAGAAACGGCTTCAGAACTCGTTTGCACGGGCAAAAAAAAAGACTTGAAATACTGTACATTACTACAGCAGATTTTGTATGAGCAGGCAAGTTACAGCAATGACTTACATCAAGGTCATGTATATGAAGCATGTTAACACGAAAGGAGCCTTCTTGTCTACGGCTGTTTTTGTGTTAACGTGCTTCGATCATGTTGTGTAACCTAAATTTCAAAGTGGCGCCATTTCTCAAGGTTTTAATGGATTTTGATGCACTACACAGCAATGCAATGTTCTCTTCCTGTAGATTAAGTTTAATCCATGAAATTTTGACGTATTTTAAGTAGAAATACCCGAAAATGCCGTTTTTCTAACCTAAACCTAACCTCTAGCTCTCAAATAAAGAAATTATGGGATAGATCTGAGACAAAGGCATTATGGGATCGAAAGGCCAGAAAAGTCAGAGACTGTCATTTGCTCTTAAAATAAAACACTGGAAAGCGCGTTACCTCTTAAAGTGAACAAGCACACAAGATGAAGCATGTTAACACGAAAGGAACCTTCTTGTCTAAGGCTGTTTTTGTGTTAACATGCTTCATATGTATCTATAGTATATGTAATGTACATGTACAGTACATGTACAGTACATGTATGTGTGTACTATAGAACGATGTACACAAACAATTTTTTGTTATTCAAAAGCAATGATGTACAATGTACATGTACCATTCTATATGTCACAAACATGTTTGGATGTACAGTGTGAGCAAGTGAGCCAACTAAAATGGGGCTGTTTGAGTAATAGCCAATCAGTTTTTAGCACACAATAACCTTTTTTCAGCATGAGAACACTCCTGACAGTACTTACTTTGTCCCTTTCTTCCTGGTTTGTGTCTAGGGCCCATGAAAGGTACCTTGAATGAAATACATGCAGGAATGTTGGCTAATATGATAACACTAACTAAAGGAATGCATTAACTTAGTACTGTGTCAATTAAGCCTGCAACAATACACTTTTTCACAATACCATGCATGTATTACACTAGCCTGAATTTGACTTGGCATTTTCACAAAAACTTTTTTTCAATGCAAGAGCACCCCTGACATTTGGCTTCAAAAAAGGCTGACAGTTTCTGTTCTCAAGATAGTTTCTTCAAACAGAGCTGTAAGGTTAGCAAAAATAAACACTTTTCTGTGTCACTGGTAGCCGTCGTATAATAAACATTTTTTTTATGCAGAAAGTTGTGTAATACAGCTGGGAATTTTTACTCAAATTATTTTTACTCTTAAATATACCCAGCTATATTACACATCTTTTTGTGTAACCACCTCTGTTATACATTCATCACAATAATATATACAATAATTATATGATACATGCAGTAAATAAAAAGTCAAAAAGGTAAAATAAAAGCAACCACCACCAACTGCAAGCTTAGTTGGTAGCATGCACGTTTTTTGTCACATCCGCCATCTTGAATAAAAATTTGGTGCAAAACACTGTCAGCTCAGCGTTATTTTTCTCTGTCAACATCAATTTGTTCTGAAAGTCACTGTGCATATATTTGTGGATCAGTAACAATTCAGAGTGATTGGATTATGTCTAATGCCAGATTACACCAAACATTGTAAGTTATTCATTGTGGCAATCTGACTTGATTAGTTTATCTATTTTCAGATTGCCAGTAACCTATTCAATGTACTTTCATAATGTAATTATGTATATTTATGTGTGTGAATGTTACAAATAAAGTCTCTATCTACACTGGCAAGGTTTGCTGAAGATTTCAAGACATCAGTCGGATTAGCAATTTTGTAGGAATTTGCTAAAATTAAATCACTAACTTACAAAATTAAATGTAAGTTGCAACAAAAAACAGAAGTCTTAATGTACACATGTACATGTAGTACTCAGTAGTCTAGCTGCTCGATGTATATTCACTGAGCCAAGTTTCCATGCTTAGTCACTCAGTTCATAAAGATCAAGGGGGCCTTGGCCCTAAACCCTGGCCATTTTAATTTCTAGTGCTATTCCACTGTACACATACATGTATTTCATCTTCATTGTGCTTACCAGGTTTCTCTGTTTTTCTCCTTGGCTTCACGTTCATATTTCTCTAATGTTCTTTTATCAACCTGACCAGTCAGATACCTACAATCAAATCAGTATATGTATCAAAGTACAGTACTACAACTGACAGTACAGTGCAGCTAAAAAATAACGCACCCGCAAGAACTTCTTGCACCGCAAGAACCCACAAGAAGTTGATAACCCGCTTTTTGCGGCTCAACCGCAAGAACATGCAAGAAGTTTAAGAAGTTGATAGCCCGCTTTTTGCGTAGTGGATAATCCTCTTTTGTGGCTCAACTGCATGAACACGCACAAAGTTAAACAATACAAAAAGTTTGAAGTACAATGCAATGCAAGAACTTCGAAACGAAGTACAATGCACGCTAGATTGTGGTTTGTTTACAAGTGTGCACGGCAAATTTATTTAGAAAGACTTTCGGTAATATTTTTGAAAAACCTATTTTCAAAGACATTGTCTTTGAGATGTTTTTAACAATTTGCTTTTGTTTATGGTAGTGTTTATTAATTATTTCTTTCGTTTTGCCAGGTTTCCCTGGTTTTGCAGTTCGATCCAACTTCTTTGATTTGCACGTTTAGTGATTATTGTTGAGTCGATCGCAATATGCAAATTACCACTTCTTGTTGACCTTTAAAGTTTTGGGAAGACTATTCAATGAATTAAAGTGCATTTAGTTCAAAAGGATTCCACTTTCCCAGTAGAAGTTTTCTGGTAAGACTAAGAGTATAGTTTTACATGGTTTTCATTACCAACTTGGCTTCAGAAAGTGCAGCAGTCAAAACTCAGACTCACACCTGACTGATTGCACGTGGAGAAATTCAGACGCCAAGAACATGAGATTTTAATTTTGAAAAAATGCCTTATATTAGGACCACAAACATTTGCAATGATTTGAGCCGAAACCTTGAGCAACAAATGATGTGCCATAAATGTGAATCTACAGACACTTTTATTTGACGTTATGCTTTGCACGGCAAACTTTAAAGCTGGCCTCGCAACACCAGTATTTATAACGGGAACTGAAGTGATCGAGCGGCCATTGTTTGTTATTATTTTGTGCCGAAAGATCAGGCTTCCATATTAGATTTTTAAGTAAAGATTTTCAGTAAGGTTATCAGAAGAAATGGGAGGATGCATTATAAGTGAGCTGTGAAGCAGCAAGGAGGTAAGTGCCTTTGCCGATACACAAACAGCAGTGATAAATATTATAAAGAAGTGTGAAAGGCGAAAATGTTTTTGGCTGCTGTCTCGGAGTTTTTACTTTTAATATTTCAGCTGAACACATGGACGGCGGTGGGATTCAATAAAGAACACAACTCTTAAGGGCCATTTGTCATATAATCAACCTAGCTATTATTCAACAGCAGTGTTAACGAAAAGTTGCACTTGAATTCCAATGTAAGACGTGAAATTTCACTTCCAAAATGCGATAAATTCTTTTGCTGCATAGTTTTGTGTTTGTTGTTCTAACATATTTCTTTAGTACCTTAATTTGATGTTTCCCGAAGAATGTTAACCTCAGTCTGCAAAATGTAACATGTTTCTTTCCAGTCGAAGGGACAATGTTAATTAGTAAGAGTTTGAATTAAGTTTAACTTCTTGCAGTTGAACTTCTTGCGGTTCTAACTTCTTGCGTTTAAGACGTTCTTGTGGGTCAAACTTCTTGCGGTTGATAATTAATTTTAAGCACAAAAAGAAGCTGTACTGTACATGTATTTCAATACAATCCTATCAAATTACAATGGTACCATCAACAGTGCACCTACATTTAGCCTGCTATGCAGATTTTTCTTCAAATTTATGAGTGAACAAATACTTCTGCAAAGCAGGCTACAGTGCACCAGGCCTGTCATTAGAAGCCAGCTACTGGTGATTATTCACCAGTAACTATGACGATGATCGCAGGCTATGCCAGAGTTGTAGTTACTGCACAGCAACTGAAAACCTTAATGACACAGTACAGTGTTATATTTTATATATATTTAGTATATACCACATCAGTGAATATCACTTTTCGCACGCTCTGATTGGCTGCTCAAACAGTGAATATGGTTTCATATTCACCTCCGTGCGAAGCAGTGATCATCTTGCACGAGTTTTTGTCCATTTGACAGAAAATAAAAAATATATTTGATGTTGGCTATTCACTAATGTGTGGTATATACTAAAACAATTATTCACCTCAGTGTTGGTGAATAGTGGTGGATATTTACCTCGCCGAAGTGGCTCTTCAGTGAATAATTGTTAAATATATACAAGTATATATAATTTTATGAGCAGAGCTCCCAATAATCAAATACGAAGAGGTACACACGCATATATTTAATGGCAATTAATTTACGAAAATAAATAGTAGACGCTCATACATGTACATGTATGTAACAGGAAATGTAATGAGTGCGTGCAGATGTAATTACGAAAATAAATACTGCACGTGCAGATGAGTTGCATGCACATATGTACAGTACAGCTCAAAAAGAATGCACGCGCAAGAACTTCTTTTTGCGGACGCAAGAAGTTGATTATTGCGCTTCTTTTTGCGCTTATAATTAATTATCAACCGCAAGAAGTTAGACCCGCAAGAACGTCTTAAACGCAAGAAGTTAGAACCGCAAGAACTTCAACCGCAAGAAGTTCAACTTTAAATTCAAACGGGTTGAAACTCTCTTACTTATTAACTCGAAGTCGTCCCTTCGACTGGAAAGAAACAATTAAGTTACATTTTGCAGACTGAGGTTCACGTTCTGCGGGAAACATCAAATTAAAGTACTAAAGAAATATATTAGAACAACAAACACAAACTATGCAGCAAATTTATCGCATTTTGGAAGTGAAATTTCACATCTTAAATCCAAGTGCAACTTTTCGCTAATAATAGCTTGGTTGATTATGACAAATGGCCCTAAAAAGAGTTGTGTTCTTTATTGAATCCCACCGCCGCTCATGTGTTCAGCTGACTATTAAATAAGACAAACACTTCAGAAATATTAAACGTAAAAACTCCGAGACAGCAGCCCAAAATATTTTCGCCTTTCACACTTCTTTATAATATTTATCACCGCCGTTTGTGTATATCGGCGAAAGCACTTACCTCCTTGCTGCTTCACAGCTCGCTTATAACGCATCCTCCCATATATTCTGATAACCTTACTGAAAATCGTTACTTAAAATGTAATATGGAAGCCTGAGCTTTCGGCACAAAATAATAACAAACAACGGCCGCTCGATCGCTTCAGTTCCCGTTTTAAATACCGGTGTTGCGAGGCCAGCTTTATAGTTTGCCGTGCAAAGCATAACATCAAATAAACTTAAGCGTCTGTAGTTTCACATTTATAGCACATCCCTGTGTTGCTCAAGGTTTCGGCTCAAATCATTGCAAATGTTCGCAGTCCTAATATAAGGCATATTTTCGAAACTAAAATCTCAAGTTCTTGCCGTCTGAATTTCTCCACGTGCAAATCAGTCAGGCGTGAACGTGTCAGTCTGAGCCAGTGATCGCTGCACTTTCTGAAGCCAAGTTGGCAATGAAACCGTGTAAAACTATACTCTTAGTCTTACCAGAAAACTTCTACTGGGAAAGTGGAATCCTTTTGAACTAAATGCGCCTTAATTCGTAGAATAGTGAGTGACTGTCTTCCCAAAATTTTACAGGTCAAAAAGAAGTGGTAATTTGCATATTGCGATCGACTCAATAATCGCTAAACGCGCAAATCAAAGCAGTTGGATCGAACTGCAAAACCTGGGAAACCTGGCAAAACGAAAGAAACAGTTAATAAACACTACCATAAACGAATCAAAGCAAATTGTTAAATACATCTGTCTTTGAAAATAAGTTTTTCAAAAATATTACCGAAAGTCTTTCTAAATAAATTTGCCGTATACACTTGTAAACAAACCACGATCGAGCGTGCATTGTACTCGCGTTTCGAAGTTTGGACTTGAAACTTTTTGTATTGTTTAACTTTGTGCGTGGTCTTGCAGTTGAGCCGCAAAAAGCGGATTATCCACTCTTTACTTCTTGCGCGTTCTTGCGGCTGAGCCGCAAAAAGCGGGCTATCAACTTCTTAAACTTCTTGCGTGTTCTTGCGGGTGAGCCGCAAAAAGCGGGTTATTAACTTCTTGCGGGTTCTTGCGGCGCAAGAAGTTCTTGCGGGACTTCTTGCGGGTGCATTCTTTTTGAGCTGTACTGTACTGTGACAGAAAAGATGATGGCATACAACAGAAACAGCTTGATGCATATGCATGCACGCGAAGATGTCACAGACATTAAAGTCGTTAATTGAATATTTTATGCATTATGGGAAAAATAACAGATCACTGAGATAATTTAGAAAATCACAAATTCCCATAAACAGAGGATTGAATGTAAAGGACAGGACAGCGTTAAATAGCCAAACAAAATCGAGTACCCGATTCAGGAGTCAAAAACCTCATGTGTTCCACATGCTGGTGCATGGTTGGCTGGGTGGGCGGGCAGGTGGTCAGGCCAGCTGTCAGTGCCGCT
Source organism: Actinernus sp. WN-2022 (assembly GCA_030867875.1). NCBI lineage: Eukaryota > Metazoa > Cnidaria > Anthozoa > Actiniaria > Actinernidae > Actinernus > Actinernus sp. WN-2022. The sequence goes on along the minus strand of JAOWCC010001634.1, from coordinate 77,356,091 downwards.
AAAATTTCATTCTAATGCTATACACTGTATGCATGGTGCTCCGCTCGTGCGGGCCGAAAATTGGGAGATCTGCTAAAATATATCTATGTATATGTAGAGGAAATTACATTAACGCGAGTGCTATACATGATTTACAGATACTGAGTGATATTTTGAAAGTTCTAATAATTGCACGAGCCTTTAGGCGAGTGTAATTTTAGAGCTTTCAAAATATCACTCAGTGACTATAAATCAAGTATACATGACTGTAGTACGAGCTGCAGTTCATGTGATTTTTGTTTATAATATTATTATACTGAGCAAACATTTGCTGAGAGCATGTGACTGTGAACTCAATAACCTTTAGATGCACTCGTCATTGACCAATCAGAATCCAGATATTTGTTGAGTATGTTATACATTTTAAATATGGATAAATACATGTACATATTAACCTTGTTTGCTCAGTCCATAGGTCGTAAGTTACATACAGAGTTTTTTCCCTCTTTTATTTTGTTATACAGTCCCGCTCAAAAACTTTGCAACCACCACTAAACGCCAAACGGCACTAACGGCTTTTAGCGGCGCTAGTGCCACTAACTTTTACCGTTAGTGCCACCAAACCACTAGACGGCTTGAACCGTCGACGGCTAGCCACCAAACGTCTAGCACCGTCGAAGGCTAGCCACCACACGTCTAGCACCGTCGACGGCTAGCCACCACACGTCTAGCGCCATCGACGGCTAGCCACCAAAACCTCTGAGCCACCAACAGCTTAAGCCACTAAATTGTTGAGCCGCCGACGTTTCAAGAAGTTTATTTTGAAGCCTTTTATGCGCTGACTTGAAGTATTTTGCATTTTGAGAAGTTTCATTATTTTGAAATGTTCGTCAAGGCCGAGTTTTGAGAAATTTCTTTTGAAACGTTTGTTTTATTAGTCAGTTCATCGGTTTACGTGGCAGCACTGAAGGAAGAAGTATTCAACTAAAATAAATTTACCATCTAGTGTCAGCAGCCGTGTTTCGAGTAGTTAATTTTGAAACGTTTTACGTCTACTAGTCAGACGTATAAGTTTGATTCATCGACTCTCACGAGTCACAGCACACGGCCCACTGAATGTAGAAGTTCACTGAACTTCAACTAACTTTACTGTGCCATTACAGGTTGCCGAAAAAATATATTTTTGCAGGTGGGGTATTTTATTAACTCATCACAAAGTGATGAAGTTAAAAACTCCAGAAGATTTGATACAGTGTGATCTCACAGCAATTAACATTCATTTGACAACAAATTGGAAAACAGCCAAAACTTCTCACTTAGGCAGAGCACAGGCAGCCCAAGCTCTAAATATCTAGCTAATACTTACAGCGTTTGTATGGCAATTTCAACGAGCTAGAAATACGAAAGAATTAATGAATAAAATGCCTTACCTTGCCTCCATAGTGTATTACTTGCTGTCCGTGTGGTAACAGGGGTGATATGAAGTGATTTTAGCGAGTTTTCATTTCCTCTGCTCCCCTTCCTCGCTAAAATCGCTTCATATCACCCCTGTTACCACACAGACAGCAAGTAATACACTATGGAGGCAAGGTAAGGCATTTTATTCATTAATTCTTTCGTATTTCTAGCTCGTTGAAATCCCCATACAAACGCTCATGATCAGTGTAAGTATTAGCTAGATATTTAGAGCTTGGGCTGCCTGTGGGCAGAGACTCAAAGCATTTCCCGCATCAGGTGAAACTGTTCAGACACGAAACGAAAATGAAATAAAAACTTACAAAACATTTTATTCTGAAGGTAGAAAATGTCTGGTGCGATCCAGGCGATTTTAAAGCCAAACACTGACGACCTATAAATATGATGATTATTCAAATCAGTTCGTGGAAAATGTCACGCTTCCAGCCGTGTCGTAGAATTCTTGAGACCTTTGAAAAACGCATCCACATTAATAAAAGAACTCCAGAATATTTTATTGGACATCTTTTTCATTTTCCATAAACGTTGAGTCCATGTAGTTGTGTGGTGAATTAAACTACAGTCACACTTCCCGCAAAGTTCACGGCGTGGCACTCCAGTGTTGTTGTGTCAAAAACCAGACAATGTCTGCACAGCAAAGCGGTTTAAAGCAACACTTGAAACAGGAAGTTAGCTGTTCGCTGTTCGAGTTTTACTGAACGGTTTTGAAGCGATTTTCTTCAGTTATTCCAGGGAAAATCTGTGAAGTTCCCAAAAAAAAATCTTCGATTCTGTCAGACACGATGTGACTACAATTATTGTTAATATGCTAATTTTCGACTTCAGTTTGTTTACATTCACTCACACCGCAGTACAGTGCAAACTTTTTCAATCTTGCACTGACTAACGGCTAGTCGCCAAATGTCTTGAGCCGTTGACGGCTAGCCACCAAACGTCTAGCGCCGTCGACAGCTAGCCACCAAACGTCTAGCGCCGTCGACGGCTAGCCGCCAAACGTCTAGTGGCATCGACGGCTAGCCGCCAAATGTCTTGAGCCGTTGACGGCTAGCCACCAAACGTCTAGCGCCGTCGACGGCTAGCCACCAAACGTCTAGTGGCGTCAACGGCTAGCCACCAAACATCTAGTGGCGTCGACGGCTAGCCACCAGATTTTACCATTAGTGCCACCAAACCACTAACGCTCAGCCGCTAAAAAATTAGCGCCGCTGGTGGCACTGACGGTTGCAAAGTTTTTGAGCGGGACTGTACATGTAGAACATTATTTTATTTTGTTTTTTCCCTTTATTATTTTGTTGTAGAACATGGAGATCATCTTTTATTTGTTAAGTATTGCCAATTTGACTTATTTACTCACATCACATGACCTCCAATGGTGGATTTTCCAGCATCTAAGAAATAATAAAGTAATAAAACAGGAACTTTACTAAAGCATACATGTACAATGATGTAACTATGGACTCTTATACTGCATATACATGTACAATGAACCCAAAAAATATTTGAAATGACTCCATTGTAAGATTCACAACATGCCAGATAATTTCATTATTACTTGTCGAACTCATTAATAATTCATGAAGCAAAAACAAAGGTAATTAATAAAACATAGATGTAGGTGCGATAAAGAATTCACAGACGATCTTTATGGGATTTACAAACTCTCGCTTTCAGCTCGAGTTTGTAAATCCCATAAAGATCGTCCCCTCATTCTTTAACTACAGTTGAAGTACATCAAATGCATCACCTACAGACAGTACAACTGTACATTGTACATGCACATAAACTTTGCTAAATCACCCAAGCCTCCCCATTAAATGAGATTTTTGTTACTGTTTGGATGAAAGACTGCTACAAGTAAGGCTTGTATTAAGTGGATGTGAATGCAGGGCTTGAAATTGTGACCAATACTGTCGCAAATGCAAAACGAAATTACTATCACTTAATCCTAAAAAAAACTTTTCCAGCAGTTGCAAATTTGGTGACTAGTGTTCACCTAAATAAATGAATAAATAAATGAAAGAAGTGTCCAACAGTCTTGTGTGTTATGCTTTCCATTAGGATTTAACAATTTTTTCAGCAAAATACTGCATTATTATAATATTTTCTTATAATTATTTCTCCCTTTTCATTTCCCTTTAACCGTTCTAATTAAGCGGTCTCTTTTAAAAATATATTGTTGTGAGATTGCTGGATTCTGTTTTTAATGACTAAAAATTGTGAACTGGCAATCAAATTATCCAAACTACATGTAGTTAAAAAAAATGTGACTACAATGTAGAACTTTTGTTTAATTTCGAGCCCTGGAACGAAAAGTAGGTATCTGCATATTAGTTGCTGTTTTCAATAGCCGGCAGGAAATACAATGTAGGTACACGTAACTACATAATGTAGCAGGCAATTTTTGCCAGATACTGCACCTTACCGACAGCACTGTACAGGTCTTCCATTGAAAAATCAACTCAATCAGCAATCAACTCACCAACATGACCAATGAATATAATGTTTACATGCTCCCTTGGATCGTCCTCTTCAAATTCTGGTTCTGGTTCTTTCTTTTTAGGTTTTGGTTCTGGTTTGCCTACTGCATTTCTTGTTGGGTCTGATTCAGGCTTTTCTTCTTCTATAATACATGTAAAGGATATACAAAAAATGGTGAATTAAATCAAAAGGGGAGTTTATAATGTCACATGGATCTTCCCACAGTAGAGGTGTCACGATTTTGCTAGGGCAAAACCTTGAATACCAAATAGTAACAAAGTGTATTGATACTGATGGAAGATATATTATAGTCCTACATGTAGTTATGGTTCTAATATTCTCCATAATTATCAATTCATATGCCCCAAATACTGAACATGAACAAGTAGACTATTTTACGAACTTAATGAACCAAATTAGTACTATTGATTGTCCAATAGAAACAAACATCAGTGCGATTTAATGTGGTATTTGATGTAGGTCTGGAAGCATCAGGAGGTAACCCATCACTGAAGTTAAGTTCTATTGAAGAGACCGAGTCTGTTGATCATTTATTTGTTGATTGTATTCATTCAAAAACTATTACAGTACGTACCTATTTATTAGTAATTGGCTTCATAGCTTCAATATCACTCTGCCAACTTAAATTATTTTAATACCATTCTTGGTATTGATGAGGGACGATATATTAAATTAGTTAATTTCGTGATAATAATTTATAAGTTAACGTTATATAAAGCTAGGCAAAGCAGCAAAATCGCCACATTTTAGAGGATTTTGTACGAAAAATGAAATATTATCAGCACATTGAGCACTTCATTGCCATAAAAAAAACGACAACATTATGATACATTTTAGTACATGTACATGTAAGTTGGAAAAACTGATCTCCTTTCTCTAAATTATTAATTAAAGCAATTTATAAACAAAAAATAATATCCTTTATAAACTTTCCAAAATAGACCAGTTCGCGGTAAATTCAGACATTTTGAAAGGGGTGCAAACATGGCGCGAAATACAGTGTTTGTATGGGAATCGATGGGAATCCGATGCCAAATAAAATCCGTAAAATTGAATTTCTGAAATATTCTTCAGATGCAAACTTAAGATACCGTCGTTCGAACGGTCAGGACAAGTCGTTCGAGTTTTAAATCAGGCCGTTCGAATGCTTACATCAAGCCGTTCGAACGCCTGCAGGAAATCGTTGGAAAATTTAGCGGTTTTTAAAAGCGTTTGTTGCCCGTTTATTTTGCCGTTCGAACGGGATTTTCGTTAAGGTACGTTTTCCCGTGTGTGGTCACATATAGAAATTTGAGGGATGTAGCTGTGCTGGGAAAAGTGCAATTTATTGTGTTTTCAGTTTTCCATACATTGTCTGTTGATTTTCACATAGAATTTGACTCGTTTTTACAGACAATGTCGCACCAGACATTTTCTACCTTCAGAATAAAATGTTTTGTAAGTTTTTATTTCACATTCGTTTTGTGTCTGAACAGTTTCACCTGATGCGAGAAGTTTTGGCTGTTTTCCAATTTGTTGTCAAATGAATGTTAATTGCTGTGAGATCGCACTGTATCATTATTTCGATGATGAGTTAATAAAAATTTATATCCCACCTGCTAAAATATGTTTTATAATGCTCGCCAACATTTATTTTTAATTAGTTGAATACTTCTTCCTTCAGTACTGCCGCGTAAACCGATGAACTGACAAGTAAAACAAACGTTTCAAAAGAAATTTCTCAAAACTCGGCCTAGACGAACATTTCAAAATAATTAAACTTCTCAAATGAATGCAAAACACTTCTCAATTCAGCGCATCTGCGTAATTCAATGAACTAACAAAAGGCTTCAAAATAAACTTCAACGATTTGGTGGCTAGCCGTTGGTGGCTCAGAAGTTTTGGTGGCTAGCCGTCGACGGCGCTAGATGTTTGGTGTCTAGCCACCTAGAGTTCAAGCCGTCTAGTAGTTTGGTGGCACTAACGGTAAAAGCTAGAGGCACTGGTAACGCTGCCAAAAGCTGTTTAAGTGCTGTCTGGCGTTTAGTGGTGGTTGCAAAGTTTTTGAGCGGGACTGTACTGTACATGTACCTATCGGGACACACATTCTTTGGTTGAATTGGAATTGAGGTTGTTTCTTTAGGAGGGAGGAAGACCAGAGAACCAGAAAAAACATTGAGAAAGGGCAATTAAGATACAATCATGTACCAACAAACTCACCTCTATCAGGAATTGAACCTGGGCCACAAAGATAATGCATGTATCAATGTTAAGCCGCAGGGGGGTCTCGGGCAGATGTGTGGCATTTGATCAATCTTGGTGTCCCCACCCTGGGGAATTTGATTACAAGTTTTGCCCCAGGGTGTGGACATTTGAATTAGACTGCTTGAGAACTGGATCCTAGTCTCTCGTTTCCTGAGTCGCCATCTTGGATGTTGGAAGGTATGAACTTCAAAAATGTGTTTTCATCTGTTTTCATTAAGTTAAAAAGAACGCTTCACATTCATTTGGGATCACCACCAGTTCCCCCATTGTCTCAGCTGTATATATATATATATAGTTTAAGGAGGAATTTCGTTGCCCCAGGTGGGGCAATTTGATCACAATTGATATTTTTTTCTTTATCCAAGGTGGGGAATTTGACCAAAAATTCTCGAAAAAAGTCAAATGCTGCACATCTACCCGTTCCCCCCCCCCCCCCCCCCCCCCCCCCCTCTGGCTTAACATTGATACATGCATGAGGCACAGCATGCGCACTTACCGCTGCGCCACAGCAGCTCCCAAAATTTTTACAATAGAAGACAGTATGCATGTACATCGTACAGACAAGTCTGCAAAACCCTTGCGCATGCGTGAATTTCACCAGGAAATCACACTCGTGCGCATCATTTTAGTTCAATTTCCACTCAAAATTTTGACTTCAAAGCATTGTTACAGAAAAGTACGAGCTTCGATTTTTAAGCCCTTTGATGGACCAGTACCAAATTTAATTGGCTTGATGACTAAACAAATAAAACTCTTAACTCTTGCAATTTTCTCCTTAACCCCAGTCTTTTTGCGATGTGTTGAATTTCTGAAGATTTTCTGAACAGAAACCATTTAGGACTGCTCCCGCGATTTCTACCGCTGTCTGGACATACATGTACATGTATGCACAATTTGCAGACCTGTCCATCGCACAAATGTAGATGACAGTAAACAGTACTATTGGCTACTTTGGAAATGAGTAGGGCACTGGGACTGAGTGTGGAAAATTAATCTGATTAAAAATGGAAATGGAAAGGCAAGAAAGATCACATCCAAATTAGTAACTTTACCAAATTGTAGGATGTTTGGGTGAATATGAACCGAATGGCAAGTTTTCATATACAGTAAGTCACTATTTTTTTTTAAAGAGAGAAATGTATGTAAGGTGGGACAAACATCCCCTGTAACCATACAAGTACACGTACACTCTTAATTTAGCGATTTCTTAAATCACATTATGTGCATAATATCAAACCAATCTTCTTCAAACTTGGTAACCTACTAATTTTAATGCAACATTTCTTGTGGTGGGGTTCATTTTTCAATCATTAAATTTCCACAATTGGTCCCAGTCAACAGAAGAATTAAACAATTTTTAATTCCTTCACAATAAAGTTGTACTTATCATAATTTTACCATTTGATTGCTCTTCTGCTGGTGGAGGTCCTTCATCATTTTCAGTTGTCTCCTCTGTAAAAGATAATTTGACAGTGTACATCAGGGTCATCATTATGCAGGTGGAATGTAAAGTACATGTACTATATTTGTGTTATTTCTAAAGCCAAACAAAATAAATGTTGTGCTTCCGGTAACCCGACCAACCTGTTTTTGTTCATGCTGACCTCAAACCCTTTATTGCTTAGTATTTTCCAACTTAAAACAGATAAAATAAGCATAAAAATATAAAATATATTAAAACAACGAGAAGTATGTAAACAATGATCTTTTTGCCGCAGTGTGTCTTCAGCTACTTCAGCTCAATCGCATGAACATAACAAGAATGTAAACACAGGGATAACTCACAAAAAAAGCAAAAAAACTTATTTCACAATTTGTCTTTTAATCTGACCGACCTACAGTGTCCATGGATTCTTTTCAGCTCATTTCCAGAAACACAACATTTATTTTGGGGAGACTGATAAATGTTTGATAACATAAATGTGCAAAAAGACAGCTGACTTCTAATCAACCATCACCGTTACTGGTTTTCAATTCTTGCAAATGCTTCAAACCAGCTGCCCTCACTGTTACTGGTTTTCAATTCTTGCAAATGCTTCAAACCAGCTGCTTCTACCTCCCTCGAAGTCAAAACTTGAGACAACTACAGTATTAGCCATTTCGTAGTTGAGGAAGAGATTGGGACCAAGTGTCAAAAATTAATCTGATTAAGAAATTCATCCCATCACAAGAACTATCACACTAAAATTAGGTTTATAGAGTCTGAGGAAGATTAGTTTGATAAAAATGTGGCATCCCCCCAAACCATACACTCTCTCTTAGTTTTGCAATTTTTGAAAGCTTGCTAATTCAGTTTTAGTGTGATCTTTCTTGTGATGGAGTTCATTTCTTCATCAGATTAATTCTTGACACTCGGTTCCCGAGTCCCTTCCTCAACTCAAAAATGGCAAGAAATAATACACTGTGGAAGAGCCTGCCAACATTAATATTGATTTGATTTGAGATCAGAGCTGATCACAGGAGTGCAAACAATAGGACTCAAAGTCCCTTCTAGGCCTGCCTGTGTAAGTGGACCTACGATTTTACGTCCTTATCCTTTATGTACTAGTCTATCCTTCCTGCTCATAGGGAGCATCTTTTAAAATACATTGTTGCCTACAACAACAGAATACCCTGCTGGAATAAATCATAGTTAATAGAGTGGGATGGTTATGAAACCCAGCGACCTTCTTTGTTATAGCTAGGTCTTTGTTCGCTTTTTTCAACCGTGCACAAAATACAATAGATATTGGAATATGTTAATCAATCAGCCAATAGAAACATGTGGGGTCAGTCGTTCAGGGGGGAGCTAATGATCCATGACCGTGCACAATCTTTTGTTTTATCCCTTCCAACATAAATCACAGTGCCTTTGTTAGCCCCTTTGAAGTTTGCCAGGTATCCTGAATAAATTCCTAACCATCCCACTCTATTAACTATGAATAAACCCGTGAAATTTTTGGAATAAAAAATACATTCCAAATACAAATAATTCTACATGTACCGATATGGTACAGTATCGTGCAAAAAAAAGATTTCAACGGGGGAAGTGATATATCCCCTGAAAAAGAGATATATCCCCTGAAAAAAAGGATATTTCCCTTTTTGGGGAAGTTTTAGGGGATAGATATCTTTCTTCAAAAGAGATATTTCCCTTAGGGGATATTTCTTCAAAAGAGATAATTATTTCCTTTTTGATGAAGTGAAGTGAAATGTCCCCTAAGCGAAATATCAATTTAGAAAACCTTGAACTCTGAATTCCTAACAGGACCTGGAACAACCTCATGGGCTGATCAAGAAGTTTAAAGAGCTTATCCTAACACAGCCATTTATAAAAGCTTTGAGAGTTTATTCTAACACAACCGTTTATAAAAGCTTCGACAACCGTTTATAAATTAAAAGCTTCAAGAGTTTATTCTAACACCGCTGTTTATAAAAGCTTAGAGGTTTTATCCAAACACCACTGTTTATAAAAGCTTCGAGAGTTTATCTGATAAACTTTAGCTTCTGTAGTTTCAACTTAGATCTGTCAATCATTCAGAATTTTTGTTGAAGTATTAAATTGTGTATGTTAAAAAGCCAGCTTAGATACAAAGATTCTCTGTTGACATGTGCATTCAGCCGTGAAGACTGATTGTCTGGTTTTTCACACACCAACAGTGCTGCAAACTTCACGGGAAGTACGTGTTATTGTTTTGCCTTTGTAGTTTAAATCACCACAAATCTTCTCAACATTGCTAGCAAATCTACTAAACAGAACATTCTGGAGTTATTTCTATTTAATGTGGATCCGTTTTTAAAGGTAACAAGAGGCCCTGAGTGGCCTTAACTCGGGCCACCTATAAATAGGTTAATACATGGAGTTCTAGCATATTTTTGTGTGATACATGTACATGGTTTGTGCTAGGGGACCAGATAATTGATTCACTACTGATGCTTGTGATAATTTATATATAATGGAATGGACCTTTTGCAGGAATGCAATCACATGGTTGTACTAGTTGGCAAACAAATATTTAAAGGCACTTGTACGAGATCGGCAGCATTATTAGCAAAACCTGTTTGTATATTCTATTTTCCACCTTCCAATTCTCAACCCCCAAAGGTGGTCAGTCGCAGGAGCTTCTAATTACAAAGTTTTACTGATAATTAAAATGGGGTTGCATGAGGGTGGTCGCTGAAGGGACTTTGTCACTAATTAGCAGGGGGAGGGGTTGTGAAATGGGGATGATCATATTTTTTGAATCCTCCAAAATGGAGGGTCATAAATAATGGGCAACTGAAAAAGGATTGGTTATGGGGATAAAGGGTCATATTTCATACTCATTGTCCAGGGAGGGTTACCGGTATACATTTTTAGACTTTTATGCTCTCCATCCCCCCCCCCCCTTTTTTGCATCTCCACTGCTAATTTTTGACCAGCCCCTAATGTTTAATAAAATATTGTGCGCATTGATTTCATGCATGTAGACCACTTGGAAAATAAAATTAACTAGTTTATTTAAAGAGGGTAACACCAACTAGTACACATATAGAAATGTGTGGCCCTCCATGTAATTAAAAATTCGGGAAAAAACAGTGATTTAGATCAATATCAGTTAAAATGTCACTAATTAACTCTTTCGCTGCTATTGTTGAGTCCGATGTCGAGTTTACTCCACATCGTGAACAGTCCCAGAAAAAGTTCGAAATTAGCATATTTTAGGCAACCATGTGATCAATCATGTGACTAATTAGCATAAATTATGCAAGACTAGATTCAGAATTATATTTTGTACATATCTGGAAGATTTCATGTCAGTACCCTCAATTGAACTTGAGAAATTAAAGAAATTGTCATGGTGGTCAGAAAAGTGATATTGTGGGCAAAATTACCACACAAAATGTAGCAGTGAAAGAGTTAAGCTAAATATTGTCTGTTCATGACTGTAGTAATAATATCAGTATACAAGTGAATGTATATAAATTATATATCACTTCAATTTGTTATCTGAAAATACTTCTGAAATACTATAAAAGTAGATTGGGCCACTGATTGGGTTAGGCTTGGAGGATCAGCAATACGTCAACCATTGCGCCCAAGAGAGAAATGCCCAGGAGATCCCATTCAAAACCTAAATTAATCTATTTTTAGTATTTTACAATTTTCTGATGATAGTCATTCAATTTTTTCGAGTCGGCTCGAATTCAATATTCATTTTTCTTCTTTCTTCTGTAATAATTTAAAGGGATACCCGAGTGAAAAACACATTTGGGCTCAAAAGCATCTTTCAGATGTACTTTGTTCAGAAAATGTATTAAAATTTGATAAAACTTTTTCAGAGTTGAGAACGAGCCCCTCAAAGTAGGCCCCGCGAAGACATGGGCGCCGCCATTTTGTTGACATTAATTCCTGTGACGATTCCTGTGACGTTTCATTACATCACTTCGTCCCCCGGAGTCTTGCGGCTAACTTGTAGCAACTTGTTTTCTTTGTAGACTTTTCACATGCTCGGAATTAGAGTAGATTTTCATCGATACGGCAGAGCAATTTCGTACTAGAACCAAAATATGATGAAGACGATATTGTGAGAGAAGTTCAGAAGACTGGGAGGACGAAGAAAAGCATGTGGAAGGCGAGAATATCAACGAACAACAAAAGGCGATGTGTTTTTCACTCGGGTATCCCTTTAAGTTGACTTTTTCAACATATTTTTCAGGGCAAGTGTTCGCTTGGTAAATAAATCTCCACACCCAGTTATATTTATATTTGTTCTTATCAGTTCCAGTATCTGTGTATTTTAAAAGCTCTACCAATTCCAAACCTGCCCATCCCCCAGGGGTGGGGGCATTTGACTGAGTTTTTGTCCCAGGGATGGGACATTTGGGAGCAAAGAAAAGTTGTTGGGGTGGGGAATTAATTTGTAGAAAGAGAGTCAAAATAGCGAATTGTATGAGATTTGCACCCATACCAAAGCCCCATAGTGGAGACTTTGCAACGTTCTGATACCCCACAAATATCCGGGGGGGATGGGCAGGTTTGGAATTGATATCTAGCCATAATTTATATAATTGTACTGTCCAGTTCTGGTTTTAAGACAGTTCAGTTTATAGTTTATATACGGCTTTACACAACAAATCCTACTCTTCTTTTGACAGTTTCAACTACAGTACCCAGGGCTCGAAATAACGGCCGGTCATACGCCGGTCAAGATGTCCGGCCAAATACATTTTTGACCGGACATTGCCAATTTTTGGACGGTCAAAAATGATTAATAATTAACCAATGGTAATTTTCATTAAATTAGTAATTTTCACTGCATGGAAAGGTCCGCAAACGCGACAATAATTCAGGTCTTTATATTACAATAACATCTTTAAGACATAGGCTTTTTAATTTTAATTTTAGCTAGTACACGTTCACACACTCGGGTCATAAATTGTTTGCTTCTCTGGTTTTCAACATTATTATTATATATACACTGACAAAGGCGAAAACTCAAGACAAAACGTTATTTTAGCGTCAATATTTAAACTTCGTTGTCCGCTAATTATTGAATGTCACAGTAAAACCACTACACAGTAAAAACATTAACAATAACTGAAAACTAAATTGTTCGATATCAATTACGGCTCTCATAGCTCAATCAGATCCGTTTCCCTCTTCTTCTTCTTCAACTCCTTCTTCTTCTTGGCTGTCTGACCCTTCCTCTTCTGTCGAAGAACCCTCTATCAAAAAATTCCGTTTTGCAGCCACATCTTGCTTCTTGTAGACTTTTCTTGTCTTCTGCTGTGGTCTGCATGCAACAGTAGAGGCCCACAGCTCGATTGCCGGTCTGGGGTCGAAATCATCCAGCTTCGGGCCTTCTGTTCTGATTCTGATGAGATGGTTGAGGGTGCTTTCGCCAAGTGATGCCCGGGAATCTCTCTTCACTCGTTTCATTAGCGAAAACAATCTCTCAACCTTCGCATTTGAGATGGGGATTGACAGCAGAAGCTCAACTACCAACAACACCATACCCCATTCACTCCTGCGACTAGAATCAAACACTCTTCTCCACACACGTAAGTACGGCATCGTGGTGGGGCTGAGGTAACGTTTGACATGGTGGATGTCGGGTGAACAAAAAGGACGGTATTGATAATCATGACAGGCCATACTTTTCACTGATTGTTGCACGCCTGACGAACATTGACCTAATATAAATTCAATATGACTTTGCGATTTGTAGGTCAATTTTTTTCAAATAATTATATGACCGGTCAACATGTCCGTTCAAAACGGTATTTGACCGGTCAAGCACCAAAGTTGGCCGGACATTGACCGTTGACCGGCCGTTATATCGAGCCCTGGTACCGCCGGGAATTATAGGGACATCCGACCGCGGAAAAACCTCGTCACCGCACAAATGACCGCGGTCACCGCACAAATGACCGCGATAGTTTTTGAGGACGCTGCGGTTGCAAACTGAGGTGATAAACCGGAGGTGCTTGCCGCGGTGCCGCAATGGACATACATGTACGTTGTTAGCAGTCTTCGTACTTGAAAGCTTTGAATGTGATGGATGACAAACAGCTTATGCATTGAGCCTAGTCACCCAAAGAACGATCACCGGCATTAAACTTCTCGTAAACAATCTTCTGTTAATTTTCGTAAGTTGTCTTTCTTACTTGAGACCGCCGTTCGCGTTCTTATTAACTAACGAAACCAACTGCTTCAAAATAAGCATTTCTTGAGAGACGACCCGCTAACAATCTTCTGTTAACTTTCGTAAGTTGTTTTTCTTACTCGAGACCGCCGTTCGTGTTCTGATTAACTAACGAAGCAACTGCTTCAAAATAGGCATTTCTTAAGAGACGGCCCGCTAACAATCTTCTGTTAACTTTCGTAAGTTGTCTTTCTTTATACTTGAGACCGCCATTCGCGTTCTTATTGACTAACGAAGCATAACACCAAATTCCACGTGCAATCAGTCAGGCGTGAACGTGTCAGTCTGATGTTTTTACAGAACGTCGACAGAGTTTTGAAGCAACGTTTGTCATATTGAAAGACATACAAAAACTTCTATACTCTTACCAGAAAACTTCTACTCGGAAAGTGCAATTCCTTTTGAATTAAGAGCTTTAATGCATCGAATCAGATCAGTCAATTCGCGTAAATGGAAATTACTTTCCCCGCGGTATTTGTGTCAGAAATGAGACACGCGTCTGGCTGACAGTTCACGATTGACAGGAACTTTTATTATACTGCGCAGTAAGAATCTTGACTTTTTGACGCCTCTGGCACGCAGGGTATTTACCAAAACCATCTTACCGTACGTTTGTAAACCTGTTTGTTATGAATTCGAATTTGTCACACGTTAATCCTAGTGAAAGAAAGGTTAAAATACGTAATTGTGCAATCAACAGACACGTTTCGGATCACGATACTTCGATAACTCTGTCCAAATTTTCGTTTGACAAATCGTCGAAATGTTGCTGAACAAAGAGCGAAATTCGTCGAAATATGTTTGCATGACTTTTGCACAATACTGTAACGAAGCCAACTGCTTCAAAATAAGCATTTTTTAACACACGGCTCGTTAATAATCTTCTGTTAATTTTCGTAACTTGTTTTTCTTACTCAAGACCGCCGTTCGCGTTCTTATTAACTAACAAAGTCAACTGCTTCAAAATAAGCATTTCGTAACGGCGCGCTAACAATCTTTTGTTAACTTTCGTAAGTTGTCTTTCTTACTCGAGACCGCCGTTCACGCTCACGCTCTAACGAAGCCAACTGCTTCAAAGTAAAATGTATGAGATGTACATGTAGATGTTACATGCGGTCACGGTTAGCGCCGCGGCACGATTACCGCGGCGACCTCAAAAGTGGCCGCGGCTATCTCAAAAGTGACCGCGGCGACCTCAGGAGTGACCGCGGTCACCGCAAAAATGACCACGGTTTTTCGCGGTATTGCATGCGGCACAGCCGCGGTAAATGTCCCTATAATTCCCGGCGGTACTGTAGCTCCGTTTTCCAAAGTCACATCCAATTCAATTTTAATACGGTATTCTCGGTTTGTAAGTCGTATCCAGTTCTGTTTATGGGTATAATTGGTAGTCAATTTGAATGCCTCTCTCTTCCGAGTTCTGTTATTCTTTTGGCGATTTTAACTTTTTCTTCTTGGTCTCTATAAAGTCACATACAGTTTAACTTACGGACGATTTCATTTCCAGTTCGAATTACAGTCACCATTAGGCATTACACTTAATAAGATATAAAAAGTAGGGAACAAATAAGATTTGTGTGCATACATAAACACATAATTTCAACTTCACCAGTTCTGATTTCCGTTCGCGTTCAAATAAAAGGGTCAATCACTGTTCACTTCCAGCTTTTGCGACTCTTGAGTTGAAGTCTTAGTAAAGCTCGGCATTGGTTGACTGGTTTAGTCAAGACTTCCCAGTTGTATAATCTCAAGAGTATTTCAGGAGAGTACTTGGCACGCGGTAAACGGCCAACATTGCAAACAATCAAAATCCCTCATTTGACCTCCTCACAGTGTGTGATGGTAGATCATTTCAACAATATCAACAACGCAACACTGCAATCCTATGGCACTTTGATGCAGCAGTACAGGCATTTTCTTTCAGTTTCCGTGGATTATTGGACCAAAACCATCACTCCTCCTTCGGCCGGCCAGACTAGCTGACTGTACGATTGGATCGCCACATCCCTTTCGTAAATGTGAGTATTTTCCATCGAAAGCTCTGTCAGCCCTAGAATAACTGAACATCTTGGTATTTCAATCGAAGAAACCTTTGCTTTCAGCAAAATAATGGTTAAGAATGGCCCTGAATCTTCGCTCCGTTGTTGACTTTGCCCAGCGCCTCCACACCGGCAGGTGTCGAATCTGATTGGTTGATCCTGTCACGTGTTGGGAATCAAACAATGGACTCCTGTGTAATCTGATTGGTTGACAGCGCCAAACAGCGACACACACAAAAAAAAATTTGCAAAACTTGACTCTGGCCCAGCCTATGCTGGCACGAGTAATGAGGTCCGAGTCTTGAATTCCACGACACAGAAGTGTGACATTTTCCGCGAACTGATTTGAATAATCAATGACTCCGCAGTGTTCGTTTTGCTTTGAGATCGCACCAAATATTCTCTACAGATAAAATTTTCTTTTAGAAATCGAGATGCTTACAGAATCAAACGTTTTGAAAGTTTTTACTTCATTTACGTATCTGGACAGTTTACACCTGGTGCGAAAAATGGTTTGAGCCATGTTGTCTGTTAAATTAGCGTGAGATTGTTCGAACCACATCAAACTTTTGCAGTTTTGACTTCATCACTTTGTGATGTTGAGTTGTCCTAGTTGTTCGAATGTGTAGGGCAAGTCATTCGAACATTTAGGGCAATCCGTTCGAGTTTTAAACCAGACCGTTCAAACGCTTACATTTGTACATCAAGCAGTTCAGATCAAACGCCTGCAGGAAATCGTTCAAAAATTTAGCGTGCCCGTTAGATTTCTTTTACTGACCGTTCAAACGTTTTGAGAAATCGTTTGAACGTTTTTTTTAAGCGTTTGTTGGCCATTCGTTGCCCGTTTATTTTGCTGTTCGAACGGATTTTCATTAAGGTACAAGTTTACCCGTGTGTGGTCACATTTACTATAAATGGCCTTGTTACGATAAGTTATTGAAGCTTTTATAAATTCTCGAAACTTTTATCAATGGCTGTGTTGGGATAAACTCTCGAAGCTTTCACAAGGGATATTTCCCCAAAGGGATATATCCCTGGGGGAGTTGCAGGATCTCAGATCTTTGTTAGTTGAATCATGTAAGAGAAACGTAGAGTCAAAAGGGAAATTTCACTTCACGAGAAAGGATATATCCCTTTTCAAAAGGGAAATTTCACTTCACAAAAAAGGGATCTCTCTCTTTTAAAGGATATCCCCAAATAGCGTTGAAATCTTTTTGCACGGTACTGTATATTATTACAAAGACATAAAAAAAAAAGTCTTGGTTTTCTATCTGGCTTGAAATTTTGAGAAAATCAAGCACTTGCAACTGATTTCAGTGTTACATGTACATGTATGCACAGGACAATCATTCAATGTACTCATTCGACATATTCATTTGACATGTTTTGTAACCAGGCTGACGGGTTTGTCATGTTTTTGATGTACAGTATTGAATGAAATTTAGTTCTCTTTCACAATATGAGAACATTAACTGTACTCAACAGACTTTTGAGAACTTGCGTTGCCGATAATTTGGCAGAAATTTGTGTGGAATGATTGTGTGGGATCAGTATGTCGATTGTTTATCCAAACACTTTAAACACTGCCTACAGTGTATGCATGTACAGTACTGCCCAGAAGTATGTTAACATTCCGTGTGTAGTACCACTATTAATAACTTTACCCTGCAAGCAGAGGTTTCTACAAGAAAGTCAGTGTATGCTGCATGCTTTATTTGGAAATTAAACACACAAACGATAAAATAAAACAGCACATACATCGAAGTGCTAGCTGGAGGGGAATGAACTTAACGAACTAGTCAAACTTCAAAACAATAAAGTCAATCGTTCGAAATGGTAATTGTGTATTTAATTTCTATTAATTATATAATGAGCTATTCATGTGTGTGTAGCTTTGTGCATGTATTATGTATCAGTCAATTCCAAACCCGTGCATGCCCCCCCCCCCCCCCCCAATGCCCACTCCCGGGTATTTGAACATTTTGAAAAAAATTCGATCAAATGCCCCACTACCAAGGCAGAAAAACTGTTCAAATGCCCCACCAGTTTTTCATCCAGGCTGTTCAAATGCCCCACCATTGAGGACCGGATCAGAAAATTTTACAAGGCAAAGACTATTGACAAATAAATGAAATCATTGTTTTATTCAGAATTTCTGACTCAAGCAATTCACAGGAAACACCGACGGTGATAACCACCTTCAACCAGTCAGGGATGAGAACAATCATTTCTACCAGCTCGATCGTTCTTGGTTTCAGTTATATACCGTATTTACCCGTGTATAAGCCGCACCTTTCCACCTAGAAAGGAGACCCA
The DNA here is from genome assembly GCA_030867875.1 of Actinernus sp. WN-2022. Taxonomy (NCBI): domain Eukaryota; kingdom Metazoa; phylum Cnidaria; class Anthozoa; order Actiniaria; family Actinernidae; genus Actinernus; species Actinernus sp. WN-2022. The sequence continues at coordinate 77,337,871 of JAOWCC010001634.1, read as the reverse complement.
ACATTAACATATATTCACATGCATAATCATTGGAAAAAAACCACACACTTTCAAATAGTTAAAGCAAAAACTCTTCTAAGACCCACCTTAGACCTAATATATTAGAATTTCGTGAATATTTAAACGTGATTAAGCTTATTTACCTTCCAAAACAGGCTGATTCGCAATTTACCTCTGAAAGTGGCCTTCAAATTTGGCAGGTTTACTCTATCAAGCCTCTACAAATGCGCAATCATTATCCTGGAATTCTTCGAAGACATGTACGTTCGCCATTTTGACGCGAGCAATGCGAATTTGTAGATAGAAAGAATGTATTTTTTGAACACCGATCAAATGCCCCACCCTCCACCCCCACTGTTTGTCAAATGCCCGCCCCTGTAGATACTCATCAAATTCCCCACCCTCAGGAGCAAGCCTCTGATCAAATGCCCGGGGGTGGCCGGGGGGGGGGATGCACGGGTTTGGAATTGACTGATACATTACACTCAAATGAGTGTACTACACTTTGCACATGTTACGTGCAAAAAATGTTAACATACTTCTTTTTTAGTGAGTTAAGAGTTTCAGCAATACAATGAGTAAAATGACTGGGACAAGTAAGGATAAACAGGACTTGAAATTAAAGTTCTAGTTTCATTTTGCGACTAGTTACGAAAATTTGGTCACAAGTTCAAAATGTTTAGTCAGACGCTAAAAAATGCAGAAACCAGTGGTCTTACAACAAAAAGCTGCACCCACAATATATTTTAAAAAGTCCAATACTTTAAAATGGTGTCTGAGTGAAGGTTTGTGTCCCTTGTTAAAGGGAATAATATTATAAGTGGTAAATAAAGGTAAATGGTACATGATTTGGCTGAAAAATTGTAAAATCCCAATAAAGCATAACACACGAGACTTTTGGACATTACATTGTATTTGTTCATTTATTGAGATGAAAACTAGTTGCCAAATATGCGACTGCCGGAAAAGTTTCAGTCGTGAGTGATAGTAATTTGGTCACATTTGCAACTGTATAGACCCATTCGAAAAATGGCGTCACCAAACTTGGGTTGTTAGAAAATGTTGGCACTAAAATAAGCACTGCCACTTCAGAGAGGATGCAAAAATGAGTACGTTTGTAAAATTTAAATAGCATAGCACCAAGTGTTGCGAAGTTACCGAGGTTTAAAATAAGAGAGTTTTGTGTGAGATTCAGGACATCAGGACTGACTAGCCTCGTTTTCATGTTTCTTGAGAGTTTCAAACGCTGATTGCTTTGTCAGGATATATTCTTCTGTTATCAAAGTGCTACATGTTGCTAACGTGAACTCGCTCTTTCACATAGGCTAGTTTATTCTTAAGACAATATTGAATATCAACATTATGCAAATTAGCGGCAGCCATTTTTCGAATGGGTCTATTGGTCACAATTTCGAGCCCTGCCAGACAGATCAACAATACTTGTTTCTCCATGTTTCTAGTTAGAGAAATAGTCTTTTTAAACCTTCCTCTCAAATCCCTGTGATTTATACATGTACAAATGTAGGTGAAGAAACACAAAGGGCAATCTTCCATATTTTGGTAGTTTAATAATAATAATTATTATAATGTTTAAACAGGGTGCTCTCATCACCGAAGTGTTTTTCAGAGAGGCCCTGTAAAAAAGAAAAAACTAACTACTGTACAATGTAGTTAAATGGAATAAGTAAATATAAAAGTTACACCTATAATAATGTTTGAACTTTAAATATTAGTAAAAAACTGTGAGGTCTTTAGGTTAAAAAGTAGAATTGAAAAAGAAATATATGCACGTGTATGGTCAGAGTATGAAACGATTAAGTACATACATGTATGTAAATTGAGTTTGAGCTTAAAGTCACTGCCACTACATGTACATGTACATTGTACATGTATCAACAAATTTTGACATATCAATGTTTTTGCATAATAAGTAGTTCAAATATTTGTTTTGATAGGACGACTACTGTAAATGTCCGCCATTACTAGAGGCTGTTCCCTTTGTTCAGCTTTATACAAAGGGTTATTTAGCAGAAGTGATGTCATACACTCAACACTCGCCTGCACAACACAATGCCTTGGAAGCATATTTCTACAAAAAACATCTTCACATACACAAGAAGGAAGTTATATTTATCTTTGCGAGGTTGGCTACTTTTTTATGCACACTATTTTGTGCAACATGGTTGTCATGAACATTAACTGTACAACATCACTTCCACTGAATAATGAGAATGGCTTCCAGTAACGGTGGACAGAATTTTACCAGTAAACTCTCCTAACATTTTGTGGTTTAACTTGCCCATTTGGGAATATTTTTTACTATTTCGGATATTACTAACACTAATACTAATTATTGACCTATTATTGACCTATCAACACTGAAAAAGTGGCAAATCGAAATGGTAAATTTTTGTCGTAGTGGCACTTTAAATAGCGATAATGAATTTAGTCCTTTGATACAACGCATCCCAGTCATGTGTGTAATGTTTGTGTCTTGTACATTGTACCTTGTATAACTGAAACAAGAAATAGGGTGCTTGCCATTTACACGAAAAAAAGAGTAATAATTACTCTTTTTTCGAATCAACCATATTCTTCAATTATTCTAGTTGAAGAATCAAAATAGTGGATCACTCACTTTCCCGGAAAACCATTTGGAAATTGTGGAGTACCGTTGTCCCAGGGAATTTACCCCTGGGGGTAAATTCCCTAGGAAATATACCTCCCTTTCAGGGATGTTATCCCCCCTTACAAACTGGAGAAGAAATAAACTTTGATTTCAAGAAATATATCTGAGGTTAGGTAAAGTTATTTAAATGTTGGCTTAGGGTTTGGATTATAAAATTATTGTAGTTCACAGGATCATTAAAGAAGCATTATTTTTGTGTGTTGTTCAGTGATCTAGCCCTAAAAAGCCTAATTCAGTGACCAGCTCTAAAAAAACTAAATTAGTGAGCACCCATTGTTGAAGATTAAGGTGTTTTTAAATGTAGGGGTAGGGTTTGGATTAGCTCACATGACCATTGAAGAAGCATTATTTTTGTGTTGTTCAGTGATCTAGCCCTGTAGCTTTAAAAACTCTTAAATCAGTGATCACCCTTTGTTGATGGTTAGGGTTTTTTAAATGTAAGGATAGGGTTTGGATTAGCCCACATGACCATTGAAGAAGTATTATTTTTGTGTGTTGTTCAGTGATCGTGTATGAATAGCAGTGGGAGGGGGGGGGGGGGGGGAATTCCCTGGAGGGGGTAGGATTCCTAGGAAATTTACCCCCCTAGGTGTAAAGGGGGGCAAATTCCCTGGGGGATAAATTCCCTGTGACACCGTACCTCCAGAGATATTCCCCTTTTCCCAGATGGAACAATCAACAAGGATTTTCTGTTCCATTTGTAAGTTTCTCCCGCTTTCAGTCTCTTTTGACAACAACTGCAAGATTATCTGTTGGAATTGTAAATGGTAATCACGAACTCTTCCAGTTGATCTGCTAGTTTGTGAAAGTCCTTTCCATTATACAATATTAGTCCCTACTGGTTTCTTGCTACAAATAGTAAGCACCCAGTACACGTAGGGTATAGAATGGTCAAATCCGAGACTTGCCGAGACCCTTGTTTCAAAATCTGACTCTTTTTTTAAATGCCAAGATTTTGAAACTTGCTTGAATTTTACCAAGACTCACGATATTTTGAGGGACCATTCTATACCCCTACATGTAAATTCCCAAGTCTCTATGTTGGGAATTTACTTGTCCACCATTTTCTTCAGCCTCGATTTCATGATGGGCCACAAGTCACTCATTTGCATATTACCAAATATATATATATATATATGCAAGATATAAAACAAAAGGGAAATGTTTATATGGCAATATGTCAAATAAAATTGAAAAAGTATAAGACCAGAAAATTTATAGGTAAACTAAAAACAATATCTAAATACTGACATATGACATGTTGTAAACATCAATTAAATTTCGACATACATTTTGGTTTTGACATACAGTGATACAAGAGCAAAATTATATGTATATCGTCATTCAGTCTTCAGAGCCTGATTGACAAGCACACCCGATGGGGTTCACCTTTTATCCCAATGATAGAAATAGTTCATGGGTTGTAATCTTTTCATAGCCTACATATACAATATAATGTATGTACAGATAACTTAAGTACATACATGTAAATCAAAGAAGTTAATGACATATACAGTTGTTACCTGGAGTGGTAACTTCTTCGACTTCCATGTTTTGCTGGACAGTATTCACGCTTTCTTCGTTCACTGTAATCAAACGCAGTAGAGACAACGATCAAGAAGAAATACTAAATCGCGTTGAAAGCGTGATCTGGTCTGAATGAATTTAAAAAATTATACGTGAAAGAAAAACCAACTGCGCTTCGCTTTAAAACGCACGTACGATTACGAACCATCGGTCAACAACAATACTGGATAAGGGGTCCCGGTTTTTTCTTGTTCTAACACATCATGATTAATCAAAAAAGGCCAAAATTACCTTGTTCTGGTGATGGCTTGGTTGTGAAAGACGGCACAAAAGCTGGCGCATTCACGTTAGGGACAAATGGTTTGGCATGAACGTTCAAGGACTTCAAATCTTCTGCGAGGGTTGAGCCCGAATCACCTGGTCCAGGATCGTCCATTGAGTCCCAGGAGTCTGGCGCAGTTGCGTCTGAACGTGAGGAGTCCATTTTAAGAATTTTCTCGGCTCAACAAGGGTAATAAACCCTTGATTAGTGCAGTCTTCGCGTTGCGATTTTAGCCACGAGAACTATGGTGCAACTTCTGCACGCCGGTAAGAAAGAGAGCATGCGCGGGAATGACCGCTGTCTCGTAATCGTTCATGTAAACACGTATCTTCTCATCTTTATGGTGATACATACAGGATGCCTCACCGCCACGTGATCGGTATTCAACAGAGCTAGAGGTTATTACTCGTGGTATTTGTGGTGATACAGGACAAATCTATAAAATGATATGGTAGAGATACAGAAGTTTGACACCTATTATACGTCCAATTAGTACAGGTAGTCCGGTTGGGATTAATTCACACGAGTATGTTTTTCAAAATTGCGTGAGCCCGCAGGGTGATAGCCTGCTATAGCAGACGTAGTCAGTTTTCATCCTCATAAATTCGAAGAAATAAATACGTCGTATTTTCTCTTCGAATTTTTGAGAATGAAAAACTACGTCTGCTGTAGCAGGCTAGCATGGTGAACGCAATTTGAGATATTTGAAAAACATACCAGTTACCCTGGTTCCAGAGATTTAATTTAGAGCCGCGAAGCGGCGATCAGTGAGATTGATCCCAAATTGAACGAGAAAACGTATGATTACTTATTAATCATATACATTAAAAAATTAAACAGTAACAACGAAGAAAAGCTGATTATACGGTAATGTGTATAATATATATTAACCAATATTTCGGATGGTACGGCCAACCTTCTTCAGGGTTTACAAGTACATACGTAGCCTGAATTTCAGCCGGAGGAACGAGCCAGAGGAGACGGCTGAAATTCAAGCTAGTACATACGTATGTACTTGTAAACCCTGAATATTGGTTAATATATATTATACCCATTAATATTGTTTGTAATTGCACTGAATTACACTTTTTTGCACTGAATTACATTTGAACTGCACTGCTCTTAGCCAATCAGAATCGATAATATTTTTAATGTGTTGTTGTTTTTTCGTTTTCTTTTTTCGAAAAAAAAAACGGGGGGAAATACTGAAATGCTTGCTACGTCCGATGCTTGCTAGGCCCGATGATTACGCTAACCAATCTAGCTAATTTTATCCACGAATAAGGGTTTATCCGGTGGCCTTTGAACAACCGGACCCAGTCCGGTGTCAACTATTTCACAATTAGACTATCGAGAAACTATTGTACAAATAGAGTGTGTACGTCGAGGAACTATCGGCTGATAGTTGCCCGCGGAAATTTGCTGTTCTTTAAACAAATATAATGCCGAAAACGCAGTTCGACGGCTTATTAACAATTAGACCCGCAGCCCGAATGGGCTACGAGTCAATAGTCCATGAGGCGCTGGGACACTGGGACACTGTCAATCAAATTGAACCTTGAAGTTTCTTTATTAAAACAAAACTACAAAAATGACACCCTGAGATAGAAGAGAAATACGATGTGAATGTCCTGATATGCTTTTCAAATCTTTTTGATAGAGCATGGCAAAGATTAAAGTGGATTACAAAAGCTTATTCTAGAAACTTTATTTTGGTTACAGTGAACTGATTTCAAGTTGCTCTTAAAATTTTCATCCACATGAATAATCTTTGCCATCCTTCATTAAAATTGTCTCAAATCACTTTCCCCAGTATATATGTAAAGTATACTCTGTTAATCTGAGTAGTTAATTTTGTCTTAATTCATCATGAGAAAGTTTATCACTCGGGGGTTTACATATATACAGTGCTCCTTTAACGGTTCAGTAGACTGGCATGCGTATTTTATTGACGCGCTGACTTAGTACGATGAATGATACTGCATGACGCCGAAGTTCATCGTACTGAGTCAGCAAGTGCCCATATTAGTCAATAAAACACAAACATAAAGTCTCTAAAATAACACCGTTTTAATATTCCAATAGGACGTTTGCATGATGGCGTCACATACTACAATACCAGAACTCTTTGCGCGGATTCTTTTGTTCCTTGAATTTGGACCATTGTCTTGGAATTCTCAAAGGAGTTGATAAATTTGAATGAGAAAGAGAATTTGAAAAGGATTCTGGTAGTTGTAGTAAAATGACGCCATATAATGAAAATGTCCTATTAACTGAGCGTATATACAGCGTGCTGTGGTCACCAATAAAGCACTGTCATTAGCCAATCACCTGCTCTATAGCACACAGCATGCTGTGATCACCAATAAAGCACTGTCATTAGCCAATCACCTGCTCTATAGCACACAGCGTGCTGTGGTCACCAATAAAGCACTGTCATTAGCCAATCACCTGCTCTATAGCACACAGCATGCTGCAGTCACCAATAAAGCACTGTCATTAGCCAATCACCTGCTCTATAGCACACAGCGTGCTGTGATCACCAATAATGCACTGTCATTAGCCAATCACCTGCAGCTCTATAGCACACAGCGTGCTGTAGTCACCAATAAAGCACTGTCATTAGCCAATCACCTGCTCTATAGCACACAGCATGCTGCAGTCACCAATAAAGCACTGTCATTAGCCAATCACCTGCTCTATAGTACACATCGTGCTGTAGTCACCAATAAAGCACTGTCATTAGCCAATCACCTGCTCTATAGCACACAGCGTGCTGTGATCACCAATAAAGCACTGTCATTAGCCAATCACCTGCTCTATAGCACACAGCATGCTGTGATCACCAATAAAGCACTGTCATTAGCCAATCACCTGCTCTATAGCACACAGCGTGCTGTAATCACCAATAAAGCACTGTCATTAGCCAATCACCTTCTCTATAGCACACAGCGTGCTGTGATCACCAATAATGCACTGTCATTAGCCAATCACCTGCTCTATAGCACACAGCGTGCTGTGATCACCAATAAAGCAGTGTCATTAATATAGCCAATCACCTGCTCTATAGCACACAGCATGCTGCAGTCACCAATAAAGCACTGTCATTAGCCAATCACCTGCTCTATAGCACACAGCGTGCTGTAGTCACCAATAAAGCACTGTCATTAGCCAATCACCTGCTCTATATAGCACACAGCGTGCTGTGGTCACCAATAAAGCACTGTCATTAGCCAATCACCTGCTCTATAGCACACAGCCTTCTGTGTAATGAGAAACAGGATTTGCTTCGTCTTTTTGTCCATTATTGTACATACGTTAAAACTGTACGAATGGTTGAAAAAAGCGAACAAAGACATATAACAAAGAAGGTCGCTGGGTTTCATAACCATTCCACTCTATTAACTATGTTTAAATACGAGAAAGAATTATAGTACTATGAATATCAGCCAGAACAAAATCCCTACTTTTCGTTGAACTATTGTTTGCAGTCGGCTAATTGTTTCTTATTACTCCGTACCTCTAATAGTAAAGAAAAACTATTCTTTGAAATTTTCCTCAATACCTTACAAAAACAAATAGAAATGGAAAAGACTTCAGTTGCATAAGGCATTGTATGTTGAGGCATGCGGTCTCCCCCGTTTGTGTGCCTTTAATTTGTTATACATATTTTTTACACATCGTCAGGAGCCCATGGACATTGTAAAAAAAATCAGTCAACTGGCTATATGTCTTGTAAATAAAAATCAATTGAACAAAATTAGTAGTGGCCGCAGATCGTGCCCGCATCAGTGATCGCCTGTTTCCTCTTCCTCTCCATACTCTTGTAACTCATCCACACTACGATCCACCATCCCCTTCGTCCGGTTTATATGTTCGTTCTCAACACGTAGAAAGTTCCAAATAAATCTCCTACAAAACAAAATCAGGTTCAAAGTTTATTTTTGCCAATGTTCTCATTCAATACAAACTTTGCGTCCTGTTGATTTCCTTTAATGCACGTGCGTAAAATTTCGTCAAGACAGCAAGTGCATCGCATGCTGGTTAGGCTTTGACCAAAAACTTGCCACAGGTAGCCCAGGCTTTAACCAGAAGCCCATTACCAGGAGCGTCCATATATACTATATCCATGAGTAGCGTATGACCGGATTGAGCTATTTTTAGAATATGTTTCCCTGGTAACTGTCTTCTGACTCCGCTGCGGTCCGTACACGCTACCATTATTGAGATTGAGAATGATTTGTCGGCTTCTTTGAGACGATTTACTAACACTGCATTGTACTGACTATGGTTTGATTGGATCCTCAAAGTGAGGGCACGAGAACCGCGAGATTTGTTCTCAATACAGCTCAATCCGTTCATACACTGACTCTTTTAGTATGGGAGATAGACGCCCCTGATAATGGACGCTTCTAGTAATGGGCTCCTGGTTCCTGGTGCTGACTGATAGTGTTTATGACTGCGTTTTATAAGCATGAATTATGACGCTGAAATGTCATTCGAAATATCGAAAATAAAGCAATTTTATCACGGCTCAATGTAGTTTGTTGTCTAACGTGGTTTTAAGCGATTAGAGTGTTGTTAAACGTTATGCTACAGGGAGTCCAAGCTCGATATTTGTGTATAGTTTTAAGCAGAATTTGTAGTGTTGACGGCAGAGTAAATCGTAACCGGAAAAATCTTGTAAAAAAGTCTAAATTTCTTACATGGATTTCCGTTGATTTTTTTTTTCATTGGGGAGAAGATTATTTTTAAGGATTTCTAATTCCTCCAAATTCACTACCCAAGAGAGAGCATCAATTCAAATTTTGCTTACACAAATTCCCTGTGGTTATCATGCTTTTCCCAAACAAAAAATCGATCACCCAAGACACATAAGATATGATACCAATTTGATGTTCTGTTAACCTAGGGTACCTTATAATTTATTTTCATCTCATATCGGGGGTGTTTACAAAGGAACTCAAAAACAACCGGTACGATACGAAATATCGACTGAAAACCGGGTCAATTTCCCTTATGCAGGAAAGTAATCATGCGTGTGGCTGTACTGGATGTAAAACTGTGTTATTAGCAAAACCTGTTTGTAAATGCTATTTTCCACCTCCAATCGATTGTCGATCTTTCTAAAACAGTGTTTGGTAGTTTGTTTGCCGTCCAGTAAAGCCTGGCTTTCCCATGGGATCACGAGCTCAATTCATTTAATTTGTTATTGATGTGATATATCAACACGTAACTGTTAGCTACTGTTTCCTGCAAAACACTTTCTTACCTGACCACCTCCAGGACAGCTAGAAATCCCGTTAGGATCTCTGAATGAAACAGTCCGGCGTCTCCGACAGATAGTGTGAGAATCCATGAGAACCTGAGAAGAAGATCGCTGGCCATTGCGAAATAATAAAAGCTCTGGAACAAGGAAGAGAATTTGTGCTGAGTAAAATGTATGAAGTATACAATGCTCTCTTGCTATGCAGAAATCACTGAAATCACTGGGACGTCTTTGCTCGCAGTATATGTAGTTTAACATTTGAAAAATGCAAAAAGCAATAGACCACACATTTCAATGTGTTTACTGGCGAAATAAAGCACGCGGGATGTTGGGAGAACACAAGAAATGCTTGAAAATCATAAGCCGAAGGCGCGTGATTTGCAAGCATTTCAAGTGTTCTCTCGACATCACAAGTGTTTTATTTCGCCAGTAAACACATTGAAATGTGTGGTCTACTGCTTTTATGATATAACTACGACACAACGGAAGCACTGAGGCGTGCCGATGTCTACGTGTTTACCGGCACAATAGACCTCCGGGAATAGACCATATATTTTTGAGTCTATATGAGCCAATCAGAGCGCTCGTACTATCTGGGTTATATTATAAACTCTGATAAAAACGCCTTTTTTATCCAATCAGAGCGCGCGTTTGGCTGTTATAATCTGAAATACAGCCGTTATTATCGGTTCGTTCCTAGGCGTCTCACTGGGAGTGAACCCTGGGAACAAGCTTCAACCTATTGGTTAATCAATCAATCAATCGACCAACGCCACACGAGACGTACAAAGAGCCTGAGACCTTACTTTATGTTTAAACATGCGTCTGGTTCTGAGTAGGTTATTGGCGCTTTCTAATAGTCCCCAATCCATCTTGATATCCCAGGAGAATGTGTAACAGGTACTAATGAACGCAGATATCACCCAACCGAAGAAGTAGAATCCCGTCTGTGCCTGGCCTGTCTCCTCTGGGGAAGAATACACATAAACACGGAGCTGAATTGGCCACTTTAGAAACGAGTAGGGGACTGGACCAAATGTGGAAAATTAATGAGTCTATATAAACCATGAACCCCAAAACAAGAAAGATCTCATCAAAATGAGTAAATTCGCCAAATATTAGAATGTTTTGATGAATATTTACTGAATGGCAAGCTTTCATCAGTCGTTAAAATAAGAGAGAAATGTACGTAAGGGGGCCGGGGATTGCCCTGGAATGCGAAAGGTTCTTCCGCCTTCTCGTCGCTTCGCATCTCGCTGACTTTGGCTCGGAGAGGGCATTAGAACCTCTGCCATAGGTGTCCCTGTAACTATATATATATACCATGAACCCCAAAACAAGAAAGATCTCATCAAAATGAGTAAATTCGCCAAATATTAGAATGTTTTGATGAATATTTACTGAATGGCAAGCTTTCATCAGTCGTTAAAATAAGAGAGAAATGTACGTAAGGGGGCCGGGGATTGCCCTGGAATGCGAAAGGTTCTTCCGCCTTCTCGTCGCTTCGCATCTCGCTGACTTTGGCTCGGAGAGGGCATTAGAACCTCTGCCATAGGTGTCCCTGTAACTATATATATATATTCTCTCTTATTTGACCGATTTTTGAAATTGCGTCACACCTTTAATATCAAACCAATCTTCTTTAAACTCGGTAAACCTACTAATTTTGATATGATATTTCATGTGGTGCGTTTCATGTTTTAATCAGATTAATTCTCCACACTTGGTCCCAGTCTCCTACTCGTTTCTAAAGTGGCCAATTAACATACTGTTGTTATACCTTAATGCGACAAGAAAAAACCACTAGCTATAAAGCTATTCAAGTTCTGATTATTTTCCTTAATTCGCTATAATGCGAGCAACTACAAAAAATTCTGCCATTCCAGTCCATGCTTTTTTTAAGAGAGCGAGGGATGCGTAGAGAAAAGTGATAAGCGGGAGCCCATTACCCGGAGTGTCCATCTCCCATACTATATCTTAGTTCATTTCCCGGAGCGTCCATCTCCCATACTATATCTTAGTTCATTTCTCGGAGCGTCCATCCCCGGGGAGGGGGGGGGGGGGTACTTACATGAAAAATGGGTATGTATGTGAGGCCACGAGGCTCAAACCCTGACCCTGTTTGACCCAATCCGAGCTCCAAAACCCTGATTGCCCCCTTTTGGGGAAAAAAACCCTGATTGCCCCTTCTTTAAATTGTTTTCAAAACACGGTAGGATATATATCCTGGCCGGTATACCGCGTACCGGGATTTCATGCAAAATGCGGAACATTTCAAGTCGGGACGTGGCATTGGGTAAACAAATCAGCAGATGAAGTACATAGATAAAATTAGCGGCGTCACGATGTATGGGAATCGAACCTCAGTGCTTGCATGTGGGCAGGCGATAAAAATGCGGCAACAGAAGGTCTTTTTTTGACATAGTAGCTAAAACAAATGAACTGCCTAAAAAATACTGAACCCCGACCCTGACTGCACCCAAATTATACTCAAATCCTGACCCTGATCTGCCCAAATCAGGTCAAAACCCTGACCCTACCTGCCCAAACTGAGCTCAAAACCCTGACCCACCTGGGCGGCACATACATAATACGTCACAAACAGGAGTACCCCCCCCCCCCCCCCCCCCCCCCCGGGCGTCCATCTTCCATACTATATCTTAGTTCATTACCCGGAGCGTCCATCTCCCAAACTATATCTTAGTTCATTACCCGGAGCGTCCATCTCCCATACTATATCTTAGTTCATTACCAGGAGCGTCCATCTCCCATACTATATCTTAGTTCATTACCAGGAGCGTCCATCTCCTATACTATATCTTAGTTCATTACCCGGAGCGTCCATCTCCCATACTATATCTTAGTTCATTACCAGGAGCGTCCATCTCCCATACTATATCTTAGTTCATTACCAGGAGCGTCCATCTCCCATACTATATCTTAGTTCATTACCCAGAGCGTCCATCTCCCATACTATATCTTAGTTCATTACCAGGAGCGTCCATTTCCCATACTATATCTTAATTCATTACCAGGAGCGTCCATCTCCCATACTATATCATTAGTTCATTACCAGGAGCGTCCATCTCCTATACTATATCTTAGTTCATTTCCCGGAGCGTCCATCTCCCATACCATTCCTTAGTTCATTAGCCGAAGAGTCCATCTCCCATACTATATCTTAATTCATTACCAGGAGCGTCCATCTCCCATACTATATCTTAGTTCATTTCCCGGAGCGTCCTTCTCCCATACCATTCCTTAGTTCATTACCCGGAGAGTCCATCTCCCATACTATATCTTTGAGTTGGCGTATTTACCCCCTGGGCTATTCATAGAACCAAGTTTCATTGTTTTATAGACAGTGTACCTTATTGTTAATATTTCTTTTGCTAGAGTTCGAACACTGATTGCATGAACGAGCGGTACAGGTTATTATCTCCGCCGTTATTGTTTTTCTTTCGAACAAAGAAAACATATTTATTCGTGGAAAAAATTATGGGAACTCACATTTTAGCCTCCTCCGCAGACAACTCTTAATATGTTTTAGATCCGGCAACCGGCAACCGGCGAAGCCAGGAGGATCCTCATTTGTTTCGTCCTCAGACCCATACTCGGCCCTCTCTTACCACAGGAAGCCCGGTTTCACATCTTCTTTCTCGATTTTTTCGATTATAATTAGGAGTTGCCTGCGGAGGAGGCTAGCCCAGTGTGTAAATCTAGTGCCAACTCGCACATTTAGTACATATGGACGCTCCGGTAATGGGCTATTCCGCAGTTAATCGAGTCTAAAATATAGCTCAGGTTGAGCACGCACTTTATTTGCAGTTGGGAACAGAATGTAGGTGGGGGAGTGGGAGGGGAGGTTGCCCTTATACGAAGGTTTTCAGTGATTGCACACTTGAAACCAAACTTTGCACGTGGGTGGGGTGGGGGAGGGGTGTACTGCAAACATTTGTGTTTTTACCAGATTTAACACTCCTATATATGACCAGAAGATCTCGACAGGTCAGAAAACCGGACGGAATCTATCCGAGAGGATATGAAGGCCTAGCCATTTAGCCTGCCGGCGTGCGTCACAGGTAGCCCAGCCCGAAAAAATACGTGACTAAAAAATTACATAATAGTCGACAATTAGCAGGCTTATCGAAATGAAGCTTATTTTACCTATGTATCTTAAAGGGGCTGTGTCACGGTAATAGACGTTACATTCACGTTCCGGACCGGAAACAGCTATTTCCACCGATTTTGATATGAACTAACGAACCTCTCGGCCATGTGGGATGCTTAAAATCAAAGCAAATATGCAAAAATGAATAACAAACACTGTATATAAACAGTCTCCAGGGAAAATATTGAAAATCCTTTCATGCAATCAAGCATTGAGGAAGGGAAGCTTAACTGTTTGTATCAAATTACAGCCACCAACCGAGCGATTACTCCACGCATGCGCAGTACCATGACATAGCCACTGTAATTTCAGTTATCACGGCTGTCGCCAGGATTTGGAGGTAAGGCAAAAACGGAACTGATGGAAAAAATGATAAAAACATTGGAATAAGGTCAGACAAAGTCAGAAAACAAATGGAAAAAATGTTCATGTTTATGTGATCGTGTTTATATAGTAACAGGGTGGTTCAAGGGTCAAGGCTATGTTTCCGCAAACAATAATTTACATCAGGACATGCAAAATAAAGATAAGGGAATGCGGAGGAGCATAAGCATAAATCCGCGAGGGTTACCAAAGTTGAAGTGGCTAAATTTAATCGGGACTTGATATGAGAGTGAAGGGAGTGGGGGAGGAGTAATTCCTTGGGGATCTAGGCCATTGAACCTCCCCTGCCCAGTGACGTAGGGAGGGGGACGAGGGGGTGGGGGATGAGGCAATTGCCGCGCCCCCTCTCCCAGAAGAGAGATTGACAGAAGTCATCAATGAAAATGTCCCACCAGAATTTATCATTTTGCCCCCCCCCCCCCCTCTCCCCCCAATTTTAGGACCTCCCTAACTGGGGACAAAACTAAAGATCTCTAGCACAGCTGACGATGAATAAATCCAGCATAGATCATCTAAATTGATAAATTAAACAGTGAATACCTTTCCCTGTGGCTACTATTGTAGAGAAAAATACAACAAAGAATGTCGTGGAGTATTTCCCTGCGTTGGCCATATGAGGAAACATCTGTTTAGTGTCGTTGTATCTGCGTAAACTTTGTGCGAAGCGCCACCAGGCAGGAAGGCATGCTATCAGAGGTCTCACGCCATACAACTTGCTTCCACACTGATTCCTGTCTATTGGTGTAATTAGAAACGTGGTAGAGTAATATTAGCGAGCTTCAGATGCGAATGCGACTACGAGTATAACTTTCCACAATCGAGGAACACTTTAAAAAGACCATGAACAAATAAATATCCTTAGTAGCCAGGGACGGCGCAGCCGGGGGAGAGGGCTGGGGTGGAACACACACACACATTTTTTTAGCTCCCCCACTTGATATTTCGCTCCGCCGTCCCTGGTAGCTTGTTATCGTGTCTCTGGTATTGTTTACTTGACAGACCTGGAAGATCCCGATTTTCCTTGCGAGTGAGATATTGAATACAAAAGTCGTACTCGTAGTAAACGTTGTACTCGTACTCGAATCCGTCTGAAGCTCACTATTATTAGTGATTACGCAGACAATAGCAATGCATAATTCAACAGAACTAGCGTGTACACAAAAGTATATTGATTGAAAAAAATAATATAGATACGCTACTAGTGGATGCATAAGCACCAATATACTGTCAGTATGATATCATACTAATCATACTTTATACAATAAAGAGGGCGAAACGCGATCTGATTGGTCGATAGCCATGATCTATTAGAGTACAGATGCATAGATGATGTCACAAGGTCACGCGCGTGCTCTAGCTATTTTGTGGAGCAGTTCGCTAATTATTGTATAAAACAAATAGATTTCGTTTTGCCGTGAGTCTGTTCTGTTATAGAATATGCACAGATGACGTCACAACATGAAGAGAAGAACAGTCACGACACTCGACTGCGTCTCGTGACATACTTCTTTGTTCTCATCAAGTTGTGACGTCATATGTGTATCTATAAGAGGACAGATGCATGGCAAAATGATATATATTAGTTAAATACACAACTATGATCAAATCACAGAGGAAGTTGTACCATTAAAAGCCTAGTTATAACACGCAAAAAGACTTGAGTGGTTAATCGAAGAAGTATAAGGTAAAAGTATAATCAGTCAAGATACGTGCAGCGATTACAGAGTGTCCCAAGCCTCGGTTTTTAGCCTGGAATTTAGGTTGTTTTTTTAGGATGGAGGTAAACAGGAGAAAGAATAGAAAAACCCTCAGAGCGAGGGCGAGATACCAACAAACTCAACTCACAATGCAAATGGCGCCCCGATCGGTTTAACTGATCGAACCAGGGCGAAGTGCTTAATTACCGCTGCGCCACCCCGGCTCTGCACAACCAACGAAAGCAGAGGTATAAATGTCGAGAACTAAAGTCCCTACCTTGTACTGAATAGAAGTCCAGTGCGTAGTAGCAGGCGATATATTCCATATCGAGTAAGGCGATTACCAGGCTATTGAGCTGGTCAGCTAACCAGAAGTCAGAAAAACCAACTGGATGGAATGGCGCGGTCAATACCCTCCACTAGAGGTTAAAGAAGAGGATCACATTAGTGCAGCAACATTCACTGTATTCATACCTAATGCCCGCGTGGGAAGAAGTCTCATAAAGATCGCAAAATTGAGCCGGTTCGCCAATTCTAAAATGGCTAACACCCACTCGCTCTAAATTTAGAAAAGTGGGTCGAACCCAACTTGAATTATAATCTAAGCAATCTCGCATATCATATTACTCATAAAAATAGATTTAATTTATTTCAATATATCCTTATCCCTTCCTAGGATCCTAATCCCTTTCAGCGTTATCCCTCTCTCAGTTCAATTTGTCTAATTAATATAGCTTACTTTTATATCTTACCTTTCGATTTCCAGCCGCGGGGTTTGAACCCGAGATCTTCGGTGCGCAAGACCAGAACTTTACCAAAGAGCCACAGAAACGTACGATGGAACTTTTAAAAATAATAATCCTATCCCGTACCACAAACTTAACCCTAAAGTTCACAGGTAAACGACGAGGTCTCACCCACCTAGAACTAGGGTTCACAGGTAAACAACATGTTCTGACTGTAATGAGAGTACTTTTTTTGACAGGAAGAGATGATCTGATCTAACCTGGGTACGACCTACGTTTCTAAATTTAGAACGAGTGGGTGTTAGCCAATTAGAATACAAGAACCTGGTGCAAAATTGGAGCCGGTTAGAAATGTCTAAGTTTCTGTCGTACCGCACTGTCGTATTATTTTGTGCCAAACTAAATTAACGTTATTTCCCACTATCGACGGTATATTTTACTCTTTCTATGACAAGTTGGGACAACTGGCCTCGTTTTGATGCCTTTTTCAATCAATAACACTGACGCAATGTTAACAGTTCAGTTATGCAAGAAATTTAAGATCACGCCGTTACGTTTGGTCAGTTTAAAGGGGCACTGTCAACCCCTAAATGATGAACATTCTCATGATAAAATACAAAAATAACTACTCAGATTAGCAGAGTATGCTTGCCAGGTATACTGGAGAAAATGTGAGGGAAAATTGATGAATGATGGCAAAGATTCGAGTCAGGATTCGAGTGGATGAAAAAATACTGCTTTTAAGAGGAATTTAGAGCAACTTGACTTAAATCTTATTTATTTCACTTTCTCAGTATTATTCAATAAT
Organism: Actinernus sp. WN-2022; assembly: GCA_030867875.1. Lineage (NCBI taxonomy): Eukaryota > Metazoa > Cnidaria > Anthozoa > Actiniaria > Actinernidae > Actinernus > Actinernus sp. WN-2022. The sequence goes on along the minus strand of JAOWCC010001634.1, from coordinate 77,320,258 downwards.
TGGACTATATATGGAATTATTATGTAATGTTCCTGAATTCTGGGATCACACTTGACCATCGCGCAAAGAAGGCGAGGCGTTGCCATGCAACCACGTCACCCTGCCTCCTGTCTCCCGCTTCCTTCATTCTCGACCCCAGACCCTTCTTATTTCTTACTGCGCATGCATGCTTTAGTGAGAAAAAGAAAAGAGGACTCTGGTATCGAGAATACATCTCCTTACAATTGGCAGGTATGCAAAATTCTGCGCATGTCCAGTCAGCGGTAGAAATCGCGGGAGCAGCTCTAAATGATCCTAAATGATTTCTGTTTAAAAATCAGTCGACACGTCGTAAAAAAGACCGGGATGAAGGGGTTAGTTTTTACTTTTCGGTGACAATGCTTTGAAGTCCAAATTTTGGAGCCGGGTCTGTAATACGTATTCCATATATGGTGATTACTTGACAAGCAGATAGCGATCCGTAACAAGCGAACAGCAGGCCCTAACAAGTGAAAAGCAACTCGAAGCCTCATTTCCAGACACGAAGCTTTGAAATAATCAAACGTTTTCTGATCTACAAGAAATCCGAACCCATACCACAAACCTAGCCCTAACCAGTCAGTAAAGACGTTTCCAGATAAACTACGAGGTTTTAGGACTAACTTGTGGCTAGGGTTCACAGGTAAACAAGAAGATAAATGAGAGGAAAATTGTCGGTTATACTGGGATTCGAACCCATAACCTTTTGCATTTAAGGTAAATATCACTATACTAAACAACCATTCACGCTCGGTTTGTGAGAAAAAAACGTATAGGCATAACCTGTCAGTCAAATTCGGGGCCACTCTTCGCTTGTTACGGACCGCTATCTGCTTGTCCAGTAATCACCATGTATGGAATACGCATTACAACGCTATCTGAAATTTCGAGTGAAAATTCATCCAAAATGATGCGCGCGAGTGTGATTTCCCGGCAATCTTGTTCCCAGAGCCCGCGATCTTTTTGTCAGCGGTCAGGGTTGACCAAGATATCGCGGGCTCTGGGAACGAGACTGGATTTTCCGGGTGAAATTCACGCATAGACAAGCATTTTGCAAACTTGACGATAAATAATATCTCAGTGCATGGGCATGACTGAGGCAACCCGTCTGACGAGCTTACATCTTATATACCGCGTACTATACATTTACCATGAAATTACATTTTATGACATTTGAATCCGTTCTATGTAAAATACTCACCAAAGCCCGTAACAGCCAGAACCTTGCACCTCGGTGAAAAAGCTTGAGAGTATTTACAAAGAAGAGGACAAGAAAGCACGTCAACGCCAAAGGGTGAGAGTATCTGGACACTCCAAACTGATGGGAGAAGATGAACAACACTACGCTTGCTCCCCAGGCAACTGCCAGAAACGAAGCGAGCTGTGGAGAAAAAACAAACGTATTGAACGCAGAGACGTGCAATGCAGTTGCAAAAATGTCTTATTGAACTAGTGCATGAAAGTGTTAAAGGTGTCGTCTGAGCCTTCATTTGTGATGCCCTAGAATATGGCCTCCAAGCCAAAGTTTGAGTTCCTCAGCTACATTGAGAATGATTTGAAGAAATGACGTACGGTAATCAACAGATCCTGAATACCTTAATTTGTTTAATTCAGAATTGGATTACAGGAAAGGGAACTGATAGCTTGTGAGGAGCGCAAAGGACACTACATGGTTGAAACGGAATTTTAAGCAACGACAACGCCATTGTATGTAGTTAAACAAATCAGTAGAAAACGGAAAAAAGGAGCTTTTACAGATTTTTAAAACTATACAAAGTACCATCATGATGTCCATACATACACTAGCGGGCTATAGATTTTTAGCTTCGAGTTCCACAGGATGTATTGCATTGACACGAAGCAAGGAGCTATATGGAAGATAATCAAGGGCACCCAACTAGTACTTTTTGAAATTCGTTTGAAACCCGTTGTCTGCAGCTCATCTAGCCATTTTAAGGCGCCTACTATGTCTTTTGACGTATTCTAGAAAGCTATTAGCTGTTCGGATTTTCTAGGTGGAAATCGCGTCAAACGAAAATACTATGGCAAAATATTCCCAGCCCTACGAATTTGTTAGTAATCTAGAACATAAACAATAATTTTCTAGCCCAAGTAACTTCATGTTGCAAAGTTTTGTGGAGGTACGAATTTTTTAGGGGTTCTTTTTTCCTTTTGGCAATTATTTTAGGTGACCTCCATTTGCTAAAGGTTTATTCTTTCGGATTTTAGATGTCAGAATTTCTTAGAGAATGAAAATGTGTTCTCGAAAACTTTAGGTGGCCGCTTCACTAAATGATTTGTGATAATATGTCTTTTTTTTTTTATTCCAACCAATGTTTTTTTCCGGATCGTTCTGACTCTATTGATCAGACGAAAACGTACGAATATTTTAGGGGAGAGCTCTTACTCTATTGATCAGACGAATACGCACGAATATTTTAGGGGAAACCTTTTAGTCTCCCTTTTCTTCTATAATTTTCTAGGGATTGAAAACAAATTTTCTAGCCAGTATTTCAGAAAACAATTTTCTAGGGACATTTTTTCAAATCCGAAAGTTTTAGGCTAACTTACTCTCCCGAACAGCTTTTTAACCGAAAACTTCGTTGGATGCCCTTGGATAATTACAGAGTTGTAGACTGAGTCAAATGTTTTTTGTTGTTTTGTTTGCTTGATAGCTTTTCGAATGGCCGAGTTATTCCTCCGCAAAGTAACCGAAAAACTAATCACATCCTCTATATAGGGAAATCTGTGGGTTTTTTTTCCTGATTTTATGTGAAAAAGTGATCAGCAGTAGGGTTAATGTCCTCAGCTGTTAAGAATATAAATACTTTTTCTTCAATTATTTATTGACGACATTCAAGATTATTAGCTACCTAGTGACACTTTCGGAACAAAAAGTTGATGAAAGTATTTTACGTTTCAAAGAGTCAGATCATATTATAAAGAAAGAGTAGTAAATATTTAATAACTTGAAAATACACAAAGAGAGGAATTCTGATTGAGTTAAGAATATAAAATATTTTCAAAATTGCACACAGCAGGCCTTTTTTGCTGAAAATATATAAGCAAGAACCAATTTGTGGCCATGAAATATAAATGTGTTACGTCGAATTGTGAACTTTTGCTGCTGTTCCTCGAAGCTCACAGTTTGCATCGAGCTTCGCTCAGTCTCGAAAACTCTTTGGCTTCTCGGAACAGATAATATATCCACGGGCAAATATCGGTGCTTATATATAACCCATACAAATATTCTCTCTCGCGCGTGATTGGAGGAATGCGTGAAATATCAGCGAATGGCGGGAAATATCAGCGAATGCACCCCCTGAGCGTATAAGCGCGCGTCAAAGAAAATATTTGAAGGATAATAACAACAATAACCTGATATTTGTCCTTGGACATTATCTGACCCTCGAAGCTCTAGGTAACTGTTCTCTTCTCGGATCAGATAACGTCCGCGGACTAAATATCAGGGCATATTTCGACGCCACAAATAGGTATTTCAAATATTTCAAAACATTGTATTTATCATCCTTCAAATATTTTCTTTATGGGAGCTCTTGAACGCGTTGCGCTCACAGGCGGAGAGCAAATATCGGGTCACGTGATGGTGTATTCCTCCAATCATGCGGGAGAGAAAATATTTGATGAATTACTATTATCGATAATTGTTAAAAATTCATTAAAAATTAATTCAACAAAATAAATTAAATAATGCTGAGAACTTGAGCAAAGAGTTACTTTAGTTGTGTTCGAAATGCCATACACAACACTTTTATGTTCTCAGCCGAGGTACAGAATGATATAAGTTAACAACAAAAAATCACAATGATTGAATCATTTGATTTTGCTAAAAAAGTGGGTAGCATTTCAATTCTCTTCCATATCTCAGTGCTGTATGCGGCAGAACTCGAAATGCAACGAGGCCAAGATTTGAACTTTCAGTCCCTTCAGTTTGAGAAGGATTCAAACACTGCGTCAGAAGTCGATAGCTTCGAGTCATTTCTTGCAGTGGACTTTTTCATGTGCAATCAAGCTTGCCTTAAAGACGTCAGGTGCTTTTCGTTTAATTTAGCGTCAAGACCGGATGCGAACGGCATGCTGTTGTGTGAACTACTTCCAACGTCCAAGTATAACGGGTTACAGCATTTGATGCCGACGGAAGATTTTGATTACTACAGCGTAGCTATCGGTGAGTATCAAGTTTATCTTCTCTGACTGAAGCAATCTTCAAGTTTCTTCAATCTAAACGAAACTACAAAAATAACACCGTGATATATAAGAAAAATACCACGTGAATCAGTGTCCTGGTATGCTTTTCGAACTTTAATTTTCGATAAGGAGGATGGCAACGATTAACGTGAATTACAAAAACTTATTTAAAAAACTTCGGTTACGGTGAACCGACTTTCACATTGTTTCTCTAAATTTCTCTTAAAAGCAGTATTTTATCATCCACTCGAATCTTTGCCATCCTTCATCAAGATTGTCTCGAATTTTCTCCAGTCTACCTGGAATGCATACTCTGCTAATCTGAGTAGCTTTTTTTGTTTTTTCGTTATGTCAAAAGTTTATCATTTGGAAGTTGACAGTATCCCTTAAAATACAGATTTCGTTCAGTAAGAAGCCCATCATTCTGTCAGGCTTTTGACAATATTTTTAACGCATTTGAATTTCCATAATCTTAACTCCTATGACTTTACTGCAACGCCGAGGCAATCGAGAAAACATTGTTGGAGAAACATTTGTGACTTTTAGTGTTGCTTCGATAAGCAAACAGGAAACATTTATTGCGGATGGAAACAAAACATTGTCCACAACATATGCTTCGTACGTGGCAAACGAGGAACATGTTGGGAAACACTGAATTCACAAATGTTTCCGCAAGAATGTTTCCTTGTTTACCATTCTCTTTAGGGAGGCGTCACATATTGATTATTTCACGAGAAACGTCCAGCGAAGTTTCTTTTTCAATCCCCCAAACCCCCCTAAGAAACGTCAGAGCGATTTATTGATTTTTTTTTTCAAAAGTCACACACTACCTCTTTCCATTCGATATGTCCGCCTTTAATTTTATTCCAACACAACCTCTGGATCCATTTGCAATTGGTGGAAATGAATTCATCATGAAACTTTTGAATTCACCGCTATCTATGTCGGTGAGTTCTCAAAAACTTAGGAAATTAGATGCGATAGCTGTGGGACAACCGCAATCTGCCATTGCTCTTCAGGAGTCTTTGCATATCGTCCCAGAGATATGTGATGTGATGTATCTGAAAAATATCGATTTTTCCACGGAGAAACGTCACAGGTCAAACCCCACCCCTAAACTTCGCTGGACGTTTCTCATGAAAAAATCTATAAGTGACGCTTCCCTTACTGCTATAGTATTGCCATCGGTTAGTATATATAAAGAGTTGAAAAGAAAAATGAACTAATGCTTTCTCTTATGGCAGAGATTTTCGACAGTAGGAAAAAATACCATTTCCATATCGGCTTCACTGGCTCTTCATTTTTTTGCATGTATTTAAATGTGCAAAATCCAAAGTGAATACAATGGCGGTCCCTATCGATGAATATCGAGTTAAAGAAAGTTAAAATAGGTGAATTTTCAAAATCGTTTTCATTTTATTTCTTTAATATGAGAAATCCTGTCCATTCTCTATCGTTACTAAGCTACTCAGTGAGCTTGGCATTTTTAATTAAAATAATCAGTTTAAAAATTAAACATGGGATATAAAATAAAACAAAATATTTGAATTCATATTAGTCAATTAAAACTAATTTAGACCCGATTCAAACGTCGAACTTTTCATGCGCCGAACGCAATTGAAACAAAAAATATTTAGACGGCTTGCTTTTATCTAATTAGGTTCCGCGCATGAAAAGTTCGACGTTCAGTTGAATAGGGCCTCAGTTATAAAGTAAATGTCAATGAAATATGTTGTAATGTAAACTGAGGTTGTTTAAGGTTTAATATATACCAGCCACAAAACTACTACATAGCTTTTAAAATGTATTTAATAAACAACTTTCACTTAAATTTATTTCGGTCAAGACACCACCAACTGCGCCAACTTTTTGTTAAGAAAAACCTATGTAAAAACGCAGCATTTCAATAGAGAATTATAAATTACACGGCGGGTTTCAAAGTTTTTCTATGAAAAAAAGAGAGGTATTTCATGGCTACATGAAGTCAATTAAAATGCAAGAAATACTTTTCAGCCACTAATCACAATACTGACAAATAGTGACGGAGGAGCGAATAATATTCTTACGGCATGATTCTTGAAGAGGTTTTTGGTGTTAGCTGGGTAATGTGGGTAATTTATATGGATATACATGTGTTTGGGCTTCTACGCCAGTCAGCCAACGAATAAGGTTTAGATTTAGTTTCTTTTTTATGTTTATCATTTATAAGTACTTTCAGTTTACGTATTAGGTAGTTTACAAGTCTCTAACCCTCGGAGAACCGTGTTATAAGAAGGTCTCAATGGGGTGGTGGCTTTTACGGTTTACGGTTAAAATTTGGGCTTTTTTACGACTAACGGTTAGTTTTTTCCCGTTACGGTTAACAGTCTTCTAAGAGTCCGCCATTTTGAAAATGCGCTTGAAAAACCACTTTGCATGATGGGAAACTGACCGAGTAGTAGCCTGGGGACGAAGCTGCACCGGTGTGTTACCGAAAGGACGCGCACAAAATCACAAAAGCAGCTTATTGAGACTATTGACAACTAGACTGCCATGTGTAGCCGCATCAGCCACGGGAGACAGAAACGCACAACAAGACACACAACAGTCATAGGTCTCATAGGCCATGTTAGAATATTTCAGTTTAATATACGGTAAAAAAAATTACGACTAACGGTTAAAATTATGTAAATTTTACGCCTAACGACTAGTTTTTTTGCCGATTTACGGCTAACGGTTAACCCCATTGAGACCCTCTTATAATTACTGCACTGGGTCGAGGAATCAAGCAGAATACCGCATATTTGTCATTCTGTCTATATACGGCTGTAAAGCCAATGATTGATTATTACTCGCCATTCTAGCTGACTGGTACACAAAATAATACATAATTATTGTCGAGACGTTCAGTGGCTTCAAAGAAAATGTCAAATAAAGTTTTCCATATTAAATGGCTTCGATCAAATCTGCCCATTTCTTATTTCAGTAGGATAATGTAATTATCTAACGGTTTTCGTATGGAATACTGGCGAAAATTTAAATTATTCATTGGTTTACGTTGTATGACAGATACTATAACTTTCTAGTGAAATAACCACGAAATAACCAATAAGCCGCATACAAAAGCGTAGCAATTCTGCTACCGAATTTATGATTTAATGTTTTTAACATCCTACCTGGTTCCAGAGGGGGAAAAAACGCGAATACGAGAAGAGAGCGAGAAAAAAAAAAGAGATAAGAATAGCCATGTTATTAACCTCGCTTCTGTGCCTACGTTTCCGAGCCAATAAAAATCGTCGTTATATCAAATGTCCACGAACGCGCCTGGGTACGAGTGTAAGAAGCCAATCAGAGATGAGGTTCAAAATCTGAACCGAGGTCATAGGCCTTCTCTTCTCTTCGCTTCGGGATTTTCCTTTATCCCTCGCTTTCTCCGCGTTTTTCCTCTGTAAGGCCTCTGGATTCCAGAGTCTCAGCTGTGATTGCTTAACCAATGAACGCGCTCCCTACAGAAGAGACATTTTAAAAAGGCTGGACGACTTATCCCATTCTATTTCAGTTCTAAATTCCTGCAGTCACGCAAAAGCAAATGGATTTGATGCAAGTGGTAACTACGTCATTGACCCGGACGGCCGAGAAGGCAACACAGCACCCTTCCAAGTCTACTGTGACATGCGTGACAACGGTGGTGTTGGCGTGACAGTCATTGGTCACGACAGTGAAGCCCGAACGCTTGTCCAAGGCTGCGAACCAAGGGGATGTTACTCCCGTGACGTGACGTATGTGGGGATCTCTAATGTTGTCACGCAACTTGGACAATTGACGAAAGTGTCAGCCCACTGCGAGCAGGATATAAATTATGAATGTCATGGATCCGTGCTTGATAGTACGTTATTATGATAATATGGTCCAACTGTGATGCTTAGCGGTCTTTTGTTTATTTTCGCTTCGTGAAACTATCAAACTAAACAGGAAAACTATAAAATAAACTTTCCAAAACAGATTCAAATTGAAATCACACAAAACAACAGGACTGTAACGATTTTCATGAGATTGGAAGACAACTCGTACAAAACCGACTTTTCAACTGTGGCAAAATGGCCGCCATAGCGCGCAAAGCATGACGGTTGGTCTAAATTCTTTAAGTAATACGATAGCATGAACGGCAAAGCAGTGTGAACGGTGTTAATGTTTTATTCTTCTTTCCTAAAACGAAACTGTGCAAGTGTTATTAATAGTAAGGCCCTCAACTTGTTATATATATACATAGACATAGATCGATATATATAGAATAAGCTAAGGGTGAAAGAGAAATATGCCCTGAGCGGAATTTGAACCCACGGCCTCGGTATACTAGTCCGTTGTGTTTATCACTACACCATCAGGACGACCACGCTAGAAACACAGCCGACTTTTTAGTTTTTGTGGTACCGTGAGTTTTCCCGAGCATTTCTCTTTCGGGTTCGGAATGGGAAAGCCCATAACTTCTGAACTAAGCTTTCAACCTAAGGTTCATTATTGATTCACAGGCACATACATCATACGTCCAACCTATGAATCGCTTAGCTAGAAGAATCCGAATGGATACGAGCTTATTTCAAATTTACATTAAGTATACAGAGAGAAGAAACCCTCGCTCCCTAATACTAACAATAAGAATAAAGGTGAAAGAGAAATATACCCTGAGTGGGATCCGAGCCCGCTGTGGACACCACAGACAGTCAGGCATCGTTAATCTGGATATCAATCATTATATTTCATACAGTCAGGGGCGTTCCCGCCGCGGCCAAACCGGACTTTATCTTATTTGCTCAGTACGCAAGAACCTCCATTTGTTGTGACTCTTTTTTCAATAGAATAGCTAACTTCTGGAATGGGCCTTTTGCAGCTAGGCATTCACGTCATTGTACAGGATTGTGCTGCATGGCAAAAAAAATCTTAATTCATATATTTAACGGCACTTGCACGAGATCGGTATTGTTATTAGCAAAACCTGTTTGTAAATGCTATTTTTCACCTCCAATCGATTGTCGATCTTTCTAAAACAGCGTTTTAAAAATGGCTTGCCATCCAGCATCCATGGCAACGCCTTTTCCATGGGATTACGTCCTCCATTCATTCGTAAACGAAGTATTATATCAGCACGTGACTGTTTCCTGCAAAAGGCCTATTGAATTAGCTTCTCAGTCTCTCACTTCCTTCAAACGGCAACTATATAATAAAGTAATTTTACTATACGTGCTTTCAGAATGTTTTTGATGGCGACAACATTAGATCATATAAAGTAATTTGTCCCAAATGTCGCCACGTTAACCATACGTTGGCGTGTCCATGTTGAGTAATAATTAATGATAAGTATTACTTTTCCCTGGCCTAAGATACCGTTGTTCTATTCTGGTATACTGTCGCTTCAAAGTAATGATCTATCTAAAACAAATGAAGTCTATATTTAACTTAGTACATTAACTACGGTGGCTCGTAAGGGCCATCAGAATTGCAAACCACTTTTTTCGCTAACTCGTCAAAAATGACGAGTTAATTTTGCAAACCACATTTTTCTCTAACTCGTCAAAACAATTAGGACCTCAATGCGATCATAGGAGACCATTCGGTGTTGAGGAAAGTGGAAGGTGTATACAGGAAGCAATGGTTGTAGAAATATTTACTAGTAATACATTACATGCAGAAGCCTCACGACCATTGTTGTCATTGTTGTAATATATAAAAAAAACATGCAGGAGAGAGCATGGCACAGTCGTACAAACTCGTTAAATTTTGAGTTTTCAAAAATTGACCAATGGCTCAATATTAAAAATATAAACCTGGACTTGCACTGGAGTTACTTATTTTGACTTGCTCTTTCCATTTCTGGCATTGGAATTGCGCTAGATTCATGATATTTGAGTGACAAGGTTATGTGACCTCCAGCTACAAAGGGCCTAGTGATTGCAGGCTGATAGCATTGTAAAAACTAGTACGCGTTTTCATCGCTAAAACAATTTGTCGTTTTGCTGTAAGTCCATGGGTAATAGGCATCATTTTGCCTAGAACTAGACTTTCGTAGATACTAATAATACTAAATATAATAGCATTTTCATATGGAAAATATAAGAACAAAATAAAATGTATTTTCATTTTTATTCTTTCACTATAAAAACATGCACTGTAACTTGAAACAAAATTATTTATGAGATCACCACACGAAAGTTAGTCCACAATGGACTTCAGTTAAGTTTATGCGAAAATGTTGCAGTTATTATTAATGATTCAGTAATAAACCAGTTCGCGGTTAATTCCGACATTTTGAAAGGGGTGCAAACATGGCGCGAAATACAGTGTTTGTATGGGAATCCGATGCCAAATAATTTCCATAGCGAAAAAATTAACTCGTCATTTTTGACGAGTTAGGGAAAAAAGTGGTTTGCAAAATTAACTCGTCATTTTTGACGAGTTAGCGAAAAAAGTGGTTTGCAAAATTAACTCGTCATTTTTGACGAGTTAGCGAAAAAAGTGGTTTGCAAAATTAACTCGTCATTTTTGACGAGTTAAATGACGAGTTAGCGAAAAAAGTGGTTTGCAATTCTGATGGCCCTTACGAGCCACCGTAATTAACTGCTCATTTGGGAATATTTGTTATACTAATTTGGATATTTAATATTAACATTGATTGACCTATTAACACTAAAACAAGTAGCAACTGGAAATGGTAAATTTTCGTCGGCACTTTAAAGAACATAAAGAGTTACTCAAGGGTTATTATATAATTTGCATTTTCGTTAATTTCCAGTATACAAACCGAATTCCTGGGGATGGCTTCAGTCACGTGACGGGCAAAAGCTGCAATACTGGGGTGGTGCGCCACGCGGAAGCAAGAAATGTGCATGCGCAGTGACAAGCAATTGCACTGGAGGCGGTGTATGTAACTGTGACTTCAATCGGGTAAAGAGCTTGCAGGAGGATGGTGGCACACTAACATACAAGGAGGATCTGCCAATCACCCAGCTCAGGTTTGGAGAGTAACCTCGTTTTCTTAATTTCATGCTCGAGAGTACAAACTAGTACAGTCCAGCGGTGTTTTCCACGTTCTCCTAAAGGCTGGGTGGCTTCACAAGCACGGGCATGCACACTGCATCCTCTAGCATGGTTTCTTTAAAGTGCCACTACGATCAAATTTTGACATATCAATGTTTTTGCATATTCATAAAGTAGAGTTGATATATTATTACCAGTTCGAATTGGTTTTCGATACACGACATATCGAATCTCCGAATATTGAATCTAAACGTTCGCTTTAAACAAAGGTTATTCAGCGGAAGTGATGGCATACACTTAACGCTCGCCGGCAGAACACAACGCCTGGAGGCATATTTCTACTAAAAACGTCTTCACGTACATAAGAATAAATTTATATTTATCTTTGCGAGGTTGGCTACTTTTTTTATGCACACTATTTTGCGCCACGAGGTTGTCGTGTTAAGTGTATGACATCACTTCCGCTGAATACTGAGAACGGCTTCCAGTAATGGCGGACAGGATTTTACCGGTAAACTCTCCTAATATTTTGTGGTTTAGCATGCCCATTTGGGAATATTTTTTACTATTTCGTATATTTTTAATACTGATTGACCTATTGACACTGAAAAAGTGGCAAATAGAAATGGTAAATTTTCGTCGTAGTGGCACTTTAAAACCTAAGTTGATATTTTTCGTTAATTACGGCATTAAAGGGGAACTGTCAACCCCCAAATGATAAACATTATCGTGACGAAAGATAAAGTAACTACTCAGATTAGTAGAATATGCTTTCCAGGTATAACTAAGGATGCCAAAGATTCGAACGGATGAAATACACAGTGCTTTTAAGAGAAATTAGGGCAACTTGAAATCGGTTCAGTGTAACCGAAATCAAGTTTTGAGAACGAGATTTTGTAATCGATTTTAATCTTTGCCATCCTCTATCGAAAAGATTTGAAAAGGCACATCAGGATATTCGCATGGTATTTCTCTTCTATCTCTGGCTGTTATTTTTTGTAGTTTTGTTTTAAAGAAACTTGAAGGTTCAGTTCGTTTGACATACGTACATTGTCCCTTTAATCTGAGTAAACTAACCTCCTATGAATGTTGATTGAAAGTGGAATCATTTCCTTCTGATTTCTGAAATAATTCTGAACAACTGTAGTAGAAAGAATTAGTTCCGAAAACTCATGAAATGGGAAAACGCTGCATGCATTACGACCAGAAGTCCATCATAACTCAACAAGTCTCGATAAGCAATGAAATGCGGCTCATCAGTTTACGGTATAATCTATTTTTAGAACGGCACTCAAACTACTTTCGTTGAGGAAAAGCAATCATGGCAGCCATGTTTCTTTTATAAACACACAATCAGTTCTCTTGTAGACCTCATCAAGAGACCACCTAAGGGAACTGATCTCGTACCTCTATTTTTGGCTCAGTGGACGTCACGATGCTATTTTCAGATTCGGTTCCAGCTTCTCACGGATTTTATTGAATTCATGAAGTCGGCGATGGTGCGAAACCGCAAACTATATGGAGATTCAAAACTGGCTCTGAATCCTGTGTTGCTCCGTAAACTTACTACCTAGACGGTATGAACTGATCCGACTTCAAGACTCTTGAAAATTAACTTTGAAACGCATAATATTATAAGCTTACTCACGGTAAGAACTTCAGAGGAAGTGTTAACTTGAAAACTCGTTGAAAACCCAATTTGACTTGGAAACCGCACGTAATAACTTTGGGTGTGACTTGAAACCATGAAAAGAAACTGGAAGTGAACTGAATTTCGTGAAACTATCAAAGGAAATGAAGCCGTAAGCGTTCAAACATAGAATAATTACCCGAATCCCGCATCATTATTATCCGGAAATTTTGCTTGCCTTAAAATATAAACACTTGTTCCCTGTCGTTCATATTCATGTCTATTATAGCTAGATAACATAGCTAGGGAACTGACCAGATTGTTTGCTCTATTTCATGCTAATAATATTAGGAATGCGAGTATGCATCGCATTTTGACGACAACTTAGCGAAATTAATCCAGGTACTCGTGGATAAAAACTATGCTCGCTGTCGTCCAAATATACACAAGTTACATGTACCCTGTCGTCTATATTCACGTTACTTTATTATATGGCAGCTCAGTAAACAAATACTGAAATAGCGATAAAACCTGTACATTTCGAAAGAAACTAAACAATTTGTTACACATGAAGGCAAATACTAATTTAAAACTATTTTTGCTTTTTCGATTTTCAGCTAAAATTCAACTTTTTAGAGCGATTAATGCAGTTTTTCCGGCTCATGCAAGACATCAAGTTCGATAAAAACAACTGCAGTCTGCAGCAAAAACGACTGAATTGAATAAAGCTGGATTAGTGGAGATAAATAACTATAGTTGTTACTGAAATACACAGAAGCTGAAATGGATGTGACTTCAAAGAAAAGTTTGGCGACCTCACAACGCTACTACAATCATATAATAAAAACCTTATTGATCAAGCTTGTTCGGTCAAGATGGAGGAATATTGGCCTCGTTCATTTTTTGCGTTTTTTATGGACCTCGAAAACACGCAAACAATGAACTTGGCCAATATCCCCCCATCTTGACCTCACGCTTGGTCAATAACCTCTACATATTATAGCTAGATATAATAGGTTCAGAACTATCCGGATAATTTTCTCTTTTTGATGTTTATAATTATTTAAACGACAAACACTTTCCTGTTAAACAGTTTTAATCAACTGGTGAACAAGGAAGAATGCATGGATGACTCCAAGAAACATCTTGAAAGCGTTGCTGTGCTTATCGTAATAAATTGTATCACCTAACTGATTAGGTTTACTAAAAATGACTATTATAAGGTTACATTAAGTAAAGCCCATGGGAACATGAGAGCTACTTAGGTAGTAATCAATGAAGTTTTAAACAAAAAGAAAGCACAACCGATAAACGTTTCACATATTCTTAGTAGCGGTAAGCGCTACGATAGAAAATTGACATTGTTAGGATCTTTAATAAGTTTTTCAAAAGCCGGCGGGGCCCTCGCTAGCCAAAAAGCTCCCGTCGAGTAAAAAACGCTTTAAAGACTGGATGAAAATTGCCTCTCCTGTTGAGCTTTCTTTTGAGTTTTTCTCTTCATACAAGGTGTTAGATCACCTATATAGTCTTGACTGCTCTAAGGCAGTAGGTCATGGTGATATTCCAATAATATTAATAAAGAAGGCAGCTGAAATCATTTTTGAATCACTATTTTTGAATCACTATTTTTAACACCACTATAAAGACCAGTATATTTCCTGACCTCATGAAGATTGCCAGTGATCCCTCTGTTTAAAGGGAGTGATAAATCGTCCGTTTCCAGACTATCAATTCGGTTTTAGAAAGAAAAGAAGCACAACTTTGGCAATTGTTGACTTTTTCAATAGAATTTTAGATTGAATTGACAAAGGAAATGTTTTTATATGTATTTTCCTGATCTATCAAAGGCATTTGACACAGTTAATCACAGTAATTTGTTGGATAAGCTCTCCTATTACGGTATCAAATATGATACGAGAACATTGTTTAAACCGAAAGCAGTATGTATATTTAGATGGGGTTGAATCCAGTCTTCTCCCAATTACCTGCGGTGTGCCACATTGGTCTATTCTTGGGCCCATCCTATTTCTGATCTACATTAACGATGCGCAATTTATTACAATTTATACCGGCATTTAGTCTACAGTCATAGCAATCTTAAATCTTTAGTATCAGTCTTAAATAAGGAACTCAAGTGTTTAAACGAATGGCTACAAGCGCAAGCTCTGATTTGAGTTTTAAACTGTCACTGGAAGCAATTAGCAGAGCGACGAACACAACATTTCTGGGTGTCTTTATTGATGAAAATCTCTCATGGAATGACCAAATAGATTTTGTTTCGCGCAAAATTGCCAAAACAATTGGAGTATTGTATAAAGCCCGGCATTACCTTAATCTTAGAAATCCTTAGAAATCTTTATTATAGTTTAATTTACCCGTACATATCCTTCTCTACGTTGACCTGGAGTAGTACTTACAAATCAAAGCTGAAGCCATTAACATTTTACAGAAACGTATGCTTCAAATAATTACTTTTTCCAAGTCCATGCAGAACTCCAAGTAAACCTTACTTCAAAAATTTAGAATTACTTAAAACATATATGAAATAGTGGACCACCAACTTGGTGAATTAGATCAATGACCTTTCTGTAGTACATAACTACAACACTTGTTCAAAATCAAATATATTTTTTTATGTACCTCGCCAAAGGCTGAGCTATGGCAAATTTAGACATAAATTAGACATAATAAATTATCAATGCAATGCCACTCGTAATTGAAACACTGACTGAGTGAGTGTGAAACTATCCGCGTAAACAGACGCTTACTATTCCCTAAAGAAATTAGAAATATAACCTATAATATCCTAAACAATCCGACAAGCTTTTGCAGCATAGGTGAGCCGGGATGGCGCAGTGGTTAAGCGCTTCGTCTCTCACCTCTGTGGCCCAGGTTCGATTCCCGTTCGCGGCGCCATATGTGAGTTGAGTTTGTTGGTATCTCGCCCTTTGCTCCGAGGGTTTTTCTCCGGGTTCTCCGGTTTTCCGCCCTCCTCAAAAACCAACCTAAATTCCAGTTCGAGCTCGTCGGAATACTTAAACATAAGCCTCTGGCTTGGGAGACCCGGTAACGGCTTCCTGTATCTTCGACATAAAATAAACCATTTATTTTATTATTATTTTAACACCGTAATAAATATGAACGAACCTGTGAATGCTTCGGCTAATTTCGTACCCAGATCTCACCCCAAAAGAAAGTGGGACCATATCAAAATCATTGCACACAGAAGAGGACATTTGGTATTGGTCATCGCTTTGAAGTATATGCGATTTTATTTGAGAGAGAGAACAAGTTCAGTCGCATTACAAGTTTATAATGTTGATACCGGAACTATACGAAGGAGAATTCTCTGCTTTCGTTTTGACAGCTCCAAAATCTCTCATACTGCAGCTCCCGCCATTACAAAGGTTACACAAGAAAAAATAGCACGAAATGTAACTCTAAACTCGAGAAACCTCGATGATCTAACGCCTTGTAAAACTTCACTTCACTCGCGAAAGCAAATTCAAATTTGTTCAGTCGAAATCTTAACATAATCACTCGAAACAGTTATAGTTGCAGATTAGATGTTACTTAACTTTGATTTGAAGGTAGAAATTTTTCATAAATCATTTTATTTGTTTTAGAAGGCAAAATAGCTCCCAAAACCATGTATTTTGAGTGAGATGACTGGGCCGATACTGGAAGTGAGTCACCGGATTTCGATATGTAGGCTTTTGTACGCAATGACTTTGATATGGTGAGTAAATATGGGAGATCTGGGTACGAGATTATGCTTCAGTTATAGTAAAACACTTAATGCATTTTTCTGCTTCCGCCCGCCGGTCCATTTGGACACGTGACGCCAACAACCAATCGGATAGAATGGTAAAAATAGTCCAACTAATTTATGCAAGCTAAAAATAAATCGGCGCAGACTATCATGGGGAGAGAGCCCAATGTGGGAGATTAGTTCTCTTTGGTAAGGGTCTTTCATGTTGTGGACCAATCAGAGACGCTTGGCTATCGATTTGGCGAGAATCGCTTACTAAAAATAGATTATACAGTAAAAAGCAAGACCTATAGTATGACAGATCGAGTTCTGGTAAAACTGTGAATCTATTCATTGTAGGCTGGGAATACGGCTGAATGATAATATTTCAATACCATTCAGCGCTTTTGTACTTTTTCTTCCTGAGCTAACACTTTACTATGGACGTATTCTTTTGCGACTTTTCTGACTATTCCTGTATGATCTTGACGAAGGCGACCTGAGAACTAACGTAAAATACAAAGGAAGTGAAGCTTTTATGCGGCCGGATCCGCGTCAAAGACTGATTTCTCACCAAAAATTCCCAAAAGAATGCCTCTTCGAGAAAAAGCTGTTAGGAGCAGAATGAACAGAATTCTATAATTCTGTTTATTCCGAAAACGGAATAGACCCAAAAAGAACACGATTAATTACCGTCTATTGTGGCTATTCTTATTCCGGAATAGTACTAGTACCAAAAGAACGCCCCCATATGTTCATTTATAAATCTTGAAAAATGCCTTAGAAAATAGGCATTGTTTTCAATATAGAAAATATATAAGCAATTACCGTGAACTAAAATCTTGCAGAAATACGTTGGTTCTGAAGTGAGGACCTATACAGCCAAAAGATAAACAATTAAGAATGAAAAGTCCGAAGACTACAGCAAAGCCAATATACAACGTAAAATTCTAACACAAAGCACTACGGTTAGCTAGGCCTGACACGAAGAGCGCTCGGACTAGATTCAGCCATAGATTTTGTACCGTAGGTCTTATATAGATCCGATTATTCCTGCTATTAATTGTCATCATTTTTAAAGCTGGCCTGGCCAGCATAACTATCAGTTCTCGCAAAGCACTGACACGTTTAGTTCAGATTTGTTTGGTTTTTGGCTTGTGTGACCCGATAACCAAGCGTTTCTGTGAGCTCGTAACTAGATACTTCTTAGCGCAGTCCGGGTCGGTAGTGTATTGGCACCGAAGCCCGCGTACTGTTTGCTATGCCATACTGACGAGTTCTAATAAGAACGAAACAGATGTCTATGGCCGCAATCTAGGACGAGCACTTTTCGTGTCAGGCCTATATATAGCTAACCGTAGTGCTTTGTGTTAGAATTTTAAGCTATTTTACGTTGTATATCAGCTTTGCTGTAGTCTTTGGACGTTTCATTCTTAATTGTTTTCAAAATTGTCTAGTCGTCCAAGTATATCCACTGATATTTTTCTACTTCAGTTGTTGCATGTAATCTGCTTAAAAAACAAAATGCTACGTCTCTGAAATGAAATGTACCTGAACAAATAACCTTGTAACCTATTCTTCATCTGATATTTTTTCCTGACATTCTTATGTTTTTAGATTTGGAGACGTGACGACTCGGCATGGAGAGAAAGGATATCACACACTTGGCAAATTCAAATGCTATGGCTAAGCGTAGAAGTAGCTGCACGCAGCATGCAGACAATGTAAACTTATGTCGTTCCAATCATATTCGGGTTTGATCGAGGTAAAGAAAACTGAGAAAGTCTGATTAATTTGATACGTACCGACGCGGGGCCTACAATTTGACGTCCTTTAGTACATTTACAATATGACCCGTACGGTCCGTTACGTTATAATTCACGATTTCCTTAAACCGAGGCTAATCGTTCGAATGTTGTTGTACAACATAGGCAGACTGTTTAGCGCCCCATAAGTTGGAACAACATTTTGAGGGGAGCCGGGGGTGGTGCAAGTGTTAAGCGCTTTGCTTCTCACCACTGTGGCCAGGGTTAGAGGAGGGTCTCAATGGGGGTGTCTACATGTCAGTTGTCAGTTAAAATTTTGGCCATTTGTCAGTTGTCAGTTAGCCCTAATTAATCATTACTAGAGAACATTTACAATGTTTGACCCACAAAAACCAAATTTGTCAGTTGTCAGTTATTTTTTAGTTGTCAGTTGTCAGTAAAAAAATGGTCATTTGTCAGTTGTCAGTTATTTTTAAGGCCGTTTGTCAGTAGTCAGTTAACCCCATTCAGGCCCTCTTAGAGCCCCGCGGTAACATGTGAGCTGAGTTTGTTGGTATCTCGCCCTTGCTCTCGACAAGCTAATTTTCAATTCGATCTGTGATTTAGCCGGGTCCTGACTTTAATCAGCCTCTATGGTTGATTCAGGTCCCGTTAAAATTCAGTGTTGGGCGAAATGTTTGATAGAAAACAAACTTTCATCCAACAAAATATGTTGGTCCAAGATGCCGATCCGACATGGGGTTCTAAACAGTCTAATATTGTTGGTCCAACATGGGGTGCTAAACAGTCTAACATTGTTGGTCCAACATGGGGTGCTAAACAGTTTAATATTGTTGGTCCAATATGGGGTGCTAAACAGTCTAATATTGTTGGTCCAACTTGGGGTTCTGAGCAGTCTAATATTGTTGGTCCAACATGGGGTGCTAAACAGTCTAAATTTTTGGTCCAACATGGGGTGCTAAACAGTCTAACATTGCTGGTCCAACATGGGGTGCAGGCTAAACAGTCTACCATTGTTGGTCCAACTTGGGGTTCTAAGCAGTCTAATATTGTTCGAACCAACAGTGTTTGACCACAGTGTTCCGGCTTTTTAAAACCATTACAAAGTAGTAGTAGTAGTAATTTATTTAACCACGTATCACAGGTTGAGCACAGAGGCTCTTTTAAACGTGAGCGTGCAATATTACAAGATTAAACTGTATACAAATGATGGTTGCATGCAGTAAAAGCATAAAAAGACATACATGAGTGGAATAAGTTACAATGCTATAATACTAATAATGATCATATTACAGATAAGGTTTTAGTTAATATAATGATAATAGCAATAAATACTCTAAATTAAGACTTAATATATATATATGTATATGTGATATTGGATAATGCTATTTACCGTATGTGACAGTTGCAGTTAAGTGAAGACGAAAAAAATCACGTGGAGAGGGCCGTTCGTGTGTTAACCAATCTCGTGACCAGGGTCTTCTCGGTCAGATCCAAGATGGCGCGCGGCTACTCGGAGAGAAGACCCTGGTAAAGGCTGAATCACGTGACCAAAAATCTCCAGAAATCCTGGAGATTTTAATCACATGATGTGAGCATCCAATATGGCGGCCAAGCTAAATATGGAAATGTTTAACACGTGCCTACAAACCATAGGTATCCCAATCCAGAGTGAGCGAGATGCGATTAACGATATTTCCACGCGGCCAACCAGGTCTACTTAGTAAACAGTTCGAAATGGAGTTTACTTGGATAAAGAAACAGTGGAAGGGTATCATAATGCTGCCAGAATGTATCTAAGCTAGAAGAGAATCCTAAAAAGCCGTTCATTTTCCGTTAGCGTTGAAGCGAAGCGAAGCGATCGATAGCACATGCTCAGGTTAAACGGCTTCTTCAACAACCTTTGCGTCATAACCGAAGAGCCAATCAGAATACGTCATGGTTCGGCCTTTACCAGGGTCTTCTCTCGGGGTAGCCGCCATCTTGGATCTGACCGAGACTGACCCTGGTGACGAGGTTGTGTGTTTACTTGACCGGACCGCTTGATTTATTTTGCTTGTTGTTTTGCGTTTTGAAAAAAAATATACTTTTCTCAAATTATCTCAAAGTGTTTTCTTTGCCGAGATTCTGACGTAAATGTACGAGCGCGCACAAGAACAGACAAAGGTAAAGCTTTTTGTATTCACTGTCTCAGGTATTCTATTAAACTGATAAGTGGTCATATATATGATAAAACACTTATTGACTCAGTTATGTCGGGCCAAATGGGAGAATATTTGGCTCGAGGTCATATAAGTATCTTATATATAGGCGAATCTTTGTTTACGTTTTTCCTCATTAGCATACATCAATCTTCAAGCGACGTACATACAAACAAACAGAGTCCATAAATCGAAAGAGATTGTCACACTTGATAATCACCGAAAAGTTGAGAGCGATGTGATAAATATATTTTGAGGAATGAGCGTTTAAAAATCTCAAAATTTAAAAAGAATGTATGGCTGTCAGCAACTCTTGCCACCCAGCCCATTTTACAGTTTTGAAAAGTGAATTTCTCCGTAAATATTTAACATTTCAATCAAATGTTCAGTGATTACTAAGTTTAAAATTCTCTTCCAACTGATGTAGTCTGTTTGTTTGTAGCATGAAGTTTAATTTATGCTAATGAGCAAAAATGTAAACAATGACGTCAGCAAGGATTGGCCTATTGGTACCTCGTCTTGGTCATTTTTATGGGCCTCCTCCTAATTTGCATTATGATAATTTATAAGATTATTCTGTAGAGGGAAACTAATGCGACTATATGGACGATCGTATTAAACTTAGTAACTGTGTTCAGTTTAAGAGCAATGGACCCTTTGCACGTTACGTCATAGCCGCCATGTTGGTTTAACAATAGATTCTTCGTTAGCTTATTTTGTTCTGTACACCAACATGGCCGCCATGCCCTTTGTCATTTGAATCTCTGGGGATTGAGTGCAAACCATTTATAATAGACCATTTTCTCAGGTATGCGCACGCAAATTGGCCCGCCAAATCGCTTTTTGAACAATAGCCGCAATTTTTGAACAATAGCCGATAATTTGAATAACACAGGCTGTCGCATCAGAACGAGTCTAACAAAAGCTAACAAACCTCACGGCCCGCCAAGAAATACTTCATGTAGGCAGCTTGGATTTCGACTGGTATGTAATCAACTAAAGTCGATTGAGGTATGCTAACCGCTGTGGAAAGCGAGTAGCAGCTGACGTTTCGAGCGTTAGCCCTTCGTCAGAGCAAAAAAGCTTGGATTTAGTATTGGTTGAAATAATAGGGAAGGTTATAGGAAACCACTACGTGTTTCCCACGTGAAGTATTTACCGGCCCGTCAAGCCTGTTGCGTGCGCATACTTGAGAAAATGGTCTATTGCTGTAATAATTGGATAGTTGCTGTTGAGTTATTGGCATTCCAAATGCAGAACAGGAAATCGAGGGAGTGAGGCCTCAGTTATTTTTCTCGTATCAATCTCTTGAATTTCAAATCACTGTAACTTTACTGCTGTTTAAGCTACAGCACTTAATTTTTGCATTTTTTTTGCTATTTCACATGGTATAAAATAAATAAATTTAGATAGTATGCACGTTCTGATTGGCTGATAGCCATGTGTTATAGGAGTGTAGATGCAGATGACATCACATCGTAAGGCGATCACCGTAAGTGCTTCTTTTATCAAAAGAATTATTTTATAAAAGAAATGAAACATATTTTTCGTGTTTGCACAGGCTCATGCAAGCCTCGGTAAGTTTGGGAGAATTCTTGAGAAGGTACAAACACTCGACCGGCGGTCTCGTCTTTGTTCTGCTCTCGATTTCTCCCAAACTTACCTCGGTTTGCATGAGCCTGTGCAAACACGGAATATCTGTGTTCTCGTTTTCTGTACACGTTGTCGATAATCTATCGAAACTGGAATACGTATTCATGACAAAGGGTAGACCTACTCTCTTACCTCTAGTACTTGCACAGCAGTAAGATGTTTATGATCTAAGTCAATGATGTGGGCGTGGTTGATTCCGGCAACTTTCCATCCATAAATATTAATTCCAAACAAGAAAAATTCTAATATGAACAAGAACAGTCCTCTGTACATCCTAAACGCGGGCTCCCATTGGATGTCCCTGTCTGACTTTATTGCTGTACAAAGTAAAAACGTACAAAATATAATTACCGAGAGTTCCTTGCTTGATAGTGAATTCCAGGGCTTCTTATTCCCTGAACTGAAACCTCTGCAAGCGAGCCAATAAACAGTATGAAGCGCTCTGATTGGTCAATAGCCATGTGTTATTGGAGTGTAGATGCAGATGACGTCACGTTTTGCACGAATCATTTCGTAACCTACTTTTTTCGCTAATTATTGTGCAAAGAAATAGATGTCATTTAGTCGCGGGTCTGTCTTCTTGTTAGCGGCACAAGATGGTCTACGCAAAAACGTGTCGAGAACATCACTCACGCCACTCGACTGCGTTTCGTGTTGTATTTCTTTTTTCTCGTCACGTTGTGACGTCATCTGTACATCTATAAGAGGACGGATGCACGGCCATCTATTATTCAAATAAACTACATGGACAAACTAGTGCACTAGCACTGAATAATGACTGATTTTTTTAAATCGTACCAGATCTTTAGAATTGGTGACTCTATATTCAAGGGACGAGTTTGAGGGCGGGAAAGGAGGCTTATCAAATTATGGGCAAATACAACTCAAAGTCTGATTCATTTAAATAAATTATATTTGCTTTATCAAATTAAAATGCATGATTGGTGAACAAACTTTAAAAAATGAATTTAAAGGACTGTCTAGTAAGCATGTACAATCTCCTCAAGGCACATAAAATACACTTCACTGGCAAAATACTAAACATATTAACGAATAAACACAATTGAACCTAACACTAACTATTTAAGTTATTCAACAGTTATTCAGTATGGAACAATATACCTGAGTATCTTATTAACTTAGTTGAATCCTTAAAAAAAGAAGGCCCTACGAATTATTTTCCCAGATATGTTCTATGAAGTCGCACTTCTTTGCTCTAGTCTCCCCTAGCTCCCTTGCTAATCGTCGAACTGAAGACTGTAAGAATCTGATTGATGTTTATAGATCCTCGGGCTTCATCTACGTCCTAGCCAGATTGTGGTCAATCACTTCCCTACTCGAATATGTAGGGAAGTGAAGTAAACACTCGCTGAAATGCGCTGAAAATTAGTCGAGGAACATGGGACACAAGAAAACACCCTGTATAAGTTTTCTAGTCGATTTTTTACAATATTTACGTCCGGAATGGAAGGCTAAATCATCCCATATACAAATGCTATTATATATTTCCATTTAAAGTACCACTATAGCTATACGATCACATTTTGACATATCAATGCTTTTGCATGCTGATAAAGTAGAGTTGCTATATTATTACAAGTCCAAACGGTGTTTCGATACCACGACGGGAATACTTATTTTGTAAGACTGATTGACCTGATTGACACTAAAAAAAGTGGAAAATAGAAATGCAACAATTTTCGTCGTAGTGGCACTTTAAAGAGGGTCTGAATGGGGTTAACTGACTACTGACAAACAGCCTTCAAAATAACTGACAACTGACAAATGACGATATTTTTACTGACAACTGACAACCGAAAAATAACTGACAACTGACAAATTTGTTTTTTGTGGGTCAAACTTTGTAAATTTTCTTTAGTAATGATTAACTAGAGCTAACTGACAACTGACAAATGGCCAAAATTTTAACTGACAACTGACATGTAGACCCCCCATTCAGACCCTCTTTAAAGTCTATGATCTCAGTACGCACCCGCGGTGATCATGACAGTGAACAAAATGGCGCACATTCCCATGAACAGACCAAGACGAAACACGACAAAGATGGATGCTCTCTCCTAAAAATACCAAACACAACGCGAGATCAGAATTTAATTATAATACAAGGATAAAACCAAAGAGGTTTCAGGCTACTTCTGTATTCTCGTCTTTACCGTCTATTCTCGTCACCGTCGAATTTATGTAATCTACCCGATAAGCAGAGCTTCCGGGCGTTTTCGCCTGGACTAGCGCCAAACTGAGGTTTGCTGAACATTCTTCAGCTGGACATTTTTGTAGCACTCAAAGGCGACATAAGAAACTACTAGGGAAGGGACGACATTTTGACTACGGCACAGTCCAAAGACTACGATGAACACACACACACACACACACACGATGAACACACACATTGTGATGCTGCCTTTATAGGGCCAACCCGCGCGAAAGCAAAGAAAAATACATTCAGCCGGAAAGAAGACTGAACGTTAGAAAAAAAAGCGTGCAGATATCTGCTCCCCCTCAAACATCCGGAAGAGGAACGTCTTCACACAGGCTACCAAGTCCGCAAAACAGCCAAATTTATTTATCTACTAGGATTAACCAAAGGTCATGTGAATGCTGCCATAACAGTGAAATAAATATATTTTATTTACCATATGGGAGGTCCGAAAAATAGTGCTCGAGGTCTTGAATGTACGGACCCTATGTAAGGGAGTAGGCCTTCTAGTGATAACGTAAGAGCTACTCCAGATGTTTTTAAAGAGCTACACAAAATGTTATTGGATTGAAGAAATCAGTGTAATTTTGGAACAATAATTTTTCAAACACCGAAAGAAATTTATTTCTGGATCTTATTTTTTACTCAGTGTAATTATTTAACCTGAGACCAATACGTCATTTACTGATTCCGGTTGTTCGAAGCCAGGGTAAGTGCTACCCCGCGGGGTTAAATAGCTACCCCGAGGGTAAACTGTACAGATTACAATTACAGATCTTCAGGATAAAGTTATCCTTTCTTCGAACAACCGGGCCCTCAGATTCTAAATTTTCTTACAAAAATGCGTGTTTCACATAAAATATAAGCTTTCAAGTTTGCACTAACCTCACATTCTGTCTCTGAACACTTAAACTTGCCCAGAACCAAGCCATTCATTCCGTAAGCACTTCACCGCAAGCTAAATTCAACCGCTCTGACCGCAAAGCATGCCGGGAAACCCAACCAATCGGCGGATAGCCCTCTCGTATTCATTCTTCAAAATATATAGAATTCTAAAGCCATTTCGACCTAATACCTTCATATGGCAATCAATGGCAAGCAAATGTTGTCAAATCATTGATTAAAAAAGCTATGATAGGTGGCTCCAGACTCTCCAGTTATAAAGCCCACGCTATTTGAAACGGTAACAGTACACAGGGGTGGATCCAGGGTTTGGACTGAGTAGTTTACTTTGACAGACCAATCAACTCATACCCCACCCACCCCACCCCTCCTAGTAATAAACTACCTAAAATTTAGAGGTTTGAAAAAAGTTGAGTAGTTTACGGAAATCACATAAACTACCCTGGATCCACCCCTGGTACAAATTCTGGCCCATCCTACAAGTGAGAAATGAAGCTCCTTCTCCGTCACAATAAATGCACAGACTCAGTTCTTCGAGAATATGCTGATTCAAGCTCTTGTCAGACTTAATGATGTCCTCCAGCACTCTACAAATGGGGAAAAGGTTTTAAAAAGCCTTAAATTCTGAGTGTTCCTCGAACAAACTTCCTGCCATCTCCGTAAGATAAACCGACAATGCGTTGAAAATGGTCGACTGAAAACTTTGAGCCCCCAGTATTATAGGTCAGTTGAAAATTCCATGGTAACAATGACTACAGTTTTTAGGGGGTGCATGTTCCTCTTGCAGTCTAGAAATAGCTAAAAATCAGTTAAAACCCCTGGGGGTGAAGGCAAGGCCCAGGTTTGTGACTTGAATTGAATTGCTCATTATAAATGCAAGGTGGTAAACACATACAATCCTTGCATTTATAATAAGTAATTCCAAGAGCCCATGGCAATTCTCTATTGTTCAACCGATCGGAGATAAGGCCTATGAATAACAAAGAAAACCGAACCAATCAAGAAATAAGCTAGATAATTATAAATACCCTCGTTAAAAATTGTTAAGCCATGCGTCACCGTTGACATGCATCGCGCGATCGAAGGCAATCGATCGTAGAGATAGTAGGACACGCTAAACTGAGCGTGTAGTTGATGGCGCCATTACAGACCAACTATAATTTAGTACTAAAATTCTGACAAACTTTGATTTCAATCTCGTTAAGAGATTTTAGTTATTTTAGGACTCGTTCGTTTTGGTCTGGGACAAATATTATTTTATGGAGTTAGTCCTAAGGACTCATCATATGCAATTTGTAACAAAATAACTGTTAGACAAAGACAGCATGCCATCACGTAAAGAATACTGTGTCCATCGCTCTGCTGCTATAATGCAGGTTTCTTAACTGAAGCCCAGTCTACACGACAAGAAGTTTCGACACGGTACCTCTTATTTTTGTCGTGTAAATGCATGGAAATGTCCCGAGTGCGCGTGGCCGCCAAAATCTAGAGTCCGGTTTACACGGTGAGCATTTTGGGTATGGCACTCGTAACTTAATTCACCGTACAGAAAAAGATGGCGCTTTGTACCTTTACCCACAATCCTTGGCGCGCGAAAACCGTTAAATCCGTTATAAAATCGCGGTAGAGTGTTTTCCAATCTTAAAAACAAGCAAATAAGTGCTGTTGCCAATACACTGTCATTTAATACAATAGATGATTTATACGTGTTATTGTGAGTGTGTTAGGTTCGCAAAGGATTGTGGTAAAATATACAGTCGCCATCTTTTTCGGTACGGTGGATTGGGCACGGCACGGCACGGCACCTTTTCACAGGGTCTCAGAACCCTAGCTTTCCGGAGCATTTCCATTTACACGACTAAAATAAGGGCTGCCGTGCCGAAAAATATGTGCACGCGTACCTGAAATTAAGGAGCCGCCGTTAGGCCTTTCCAGATTGGGCTCGGCAACTTTTGAGCAACTTTTGGCATTTCGAGCAACTTTTTGTGTTATGAGCAACCTTGAGCAACTTTCGTCTTCCGGAGCAACATAAGCTTTTTGGAGATTTTGAGCACGAAATTGTTAAAAATTAGATGCAAAATCTACCAATTACCAAATCTCGTTTCAATTAAAACGCTAATTTTGTCTGTCCTTCTATTTTGATGATATTGAAGCTCACGAACATAACAGCGGTTATAAAAACTAAACCGCCGCCCACGAACAACATCCTCAAAGTGAAATAAAAAAATTAGAGGTTCAATTACTTAATTGTTGTTTAAATGACTCATTTTCAAGCATTTTTCCAACTTTTTGACAACTTTTTGGCTTTTTCGAAGCAACATTTTCCATTTTTACTAGCACAATCTGGAAAGGCCGAGCCGCCGTACCCACAACGCTTGTATCGTGGGTTACATAGTTTGGTTAATTGCCTCAAGCGTGAACATTTCATTTATAGCGCGCCCTTAATATGATTAGTGCATGCACTAGCTAGCTAGTGGTCTTGAGTGCATTGTAAGTTTATTTTTTACCTGTTTCGCTGTACGTTGCTGTTCAGTATGGGAAAGTTGTAGGGTAACATTGTTGTGCTTGGGTTTTTCCAAACAGTCTGTTTCTTTTTTGTAATCCTGAAATGTCAAGGCCACAGTTAATGTATAACTCTTTTTTTCGTAGAAGTTTTAAGATCAAGGTCAAGAGGGGTCGGTCAAGAACAGCTAATGCTTATAACAACTGCTGTGATGTATATGGTTGGCGGTGTACATTTAACAAAAACTTGATTTCGTCATGATAATATATAGGTGTATTAGTACAAGGGATCAGAAAGCGTAAAGATTTATGCATGCTACTGAGATCTATGTCGCCCCCTTTTGTCTTCTATGGTTCACCTCAGTTACTGTATGCCGGAGAAAACTGAGAAAAGAAGCAATTCACTCAAGAACTGTCAGTCTTCGCAACTGAGATATCTTTGTTTATAGGTCATTATAAGAAAAGATTATCGCAGTATGCTGGCTGTCGACCTACGCTTAGCTTTAAATGATAACAAACCTATAGAAATGTTTTACACTGACAAAGCAAAAAGCAAGGCAATACGCCTGCGAAGCGTTATAATTATTTTACTGTTTTCTATACGTCAGAGTTGGATTTATGGTCTTTCTAAAGACTCGAAATTCGCGGTGGGCGTCCGGCCCTTTCGGAATATTAATATTAAAGGTGCCATCTTTTGCTAGCCTGCGTCGCATCCGAACTGAAGGGTTCAGTTACAACCATAAAAATGCAAAAACAACCAAACTAGCACTAGCACTGTCTACCAATCTAAATGCAAATTTATTAAGTTCCGATTTTCGTGTAGCATTTTGGCTGGTCGTTCGGCTATGATTTTGGAGCAATGGCCCTGCCCATCACGCGCGCGGCTTCATCCGGTATTGAGAATTAAACTCAACACCATTGCATCCGGCTTTATAGCCGTTTCAACATTTTAAAGTAATATACATTTACAAGCCTTCAGTAAGTTCCAAAGGCGAGTATGAACTGATAATTTAAATAACAATAGGGTATAAGGAATATGAATAGCTCCATAGAATCACTTTACAATTTAACTAACTACCATCTGAACAAACTGACAAGAACTCACCTGAGAACATAAATCCTTGCTCTTGCCATTGCTCGCGGTCCTTGAATAAAATCGTTTGTCTTCTCTGTTATCAAGGCTGCGGACAACCGTTAGAAGGCAACCAAAATGCATCACTTTTTTCCAGTTTTATCTGATCGGCAACAAGGGATTTACTATTAACTCAAGATGACCTGGTCAAATGTACAACGGCCCTGAGTTTCAACTGAACATCGAACACCCAGTCGAACAGGATAAGTTTAAATTTCCACAATCATTGCATTGTCTGCGCTACTTCATCATCAAAGCCAAACGTTTTATGTTACTGAATAGTTGAGCTGCTGTATAAATAATCAGATCGAGATTGTATGATTCAAAGGTCAAACCCTAAAGAAAAATAAATAATTATTTTGATTTTATGCGTCAACCGAAGCGCGCGAAAGAAGGGCCGGAGAGGGAGGAGGAGGGAGACTAGGGAGAGGGGAAAACTCTGATAATATTGGATACGATAGGTAACTAGTTGCTGTAAAAATTAGTGTTGATCTGCGTCGGCGGGGAAGATAAATACTGGTGTGTTAATTTACCACTTAATTTAAATGCATTTAAAAGAGAGATCAAAAGATCAAAAGTAAAGCTATCGCATCTTATTGAGAACCCTATTTAAACCGTTCTAGTCTTCTCACATTCTTAAGAACTTCATAATTCGGCTCTGCCGGTTCTTGTTGTTTTCTTGTTACTGTTAGTTACTTCCACTAACAACTGTAGTTATATTTTTCTCTCCTATAGCTTTCCGCAATTTTTTTGTCTTGCCATTGTAATTATGTGTTTCCGTCTGTTGTGACCCTATTATCCATACACTAATCAAATATTTGTAGCTACCTAGCTAGATTAGATTTATGGTTATTCTAGGTAGCTTACACCCAACTCTTGTTTTAATTTATTTATTTATCATTAAATTCCTGTAATCTGTGTGGTATTAAATAAATGGTTCTTTTTGTTGTTGGTATGATCAACTAAAAGTCGAGTAACAGCTGACTTTTCGGGCGCCTGAGCCCTTCGTCAGAGCAAAAGGGAAACTTGTGAACGGGACGTTACACGGTTTGTGCTCCAATAATTTACAAAGTTTTCCCAATTTGGAAGTTATAGTAAATACGTTTCATTGGCAGACCAACTGTCGAATACTGCAGTACGGTCTTCATCATTATCATTGAAAGAGGCATTTTACAATCTATACTGACTAATAAGTTACATGAAACATTATTGTTATTATTGTTATTGTTACCGTTAGTTGTTTATTTGTTTATTTTAATTATTATTAACATGTTAATAACGCAGATTAAAATACTCTATAGAGTGTAGACTTATCTGTTAAATAAATGATATGGATTTTATTTGGCATCGGATTCTCATACAAACACTGTATTTCGCGCCATGTTTGCACCTCTTTCAAAATGTCGGAATTAACCGCGAACTGGTACGTTTTCTCTACGCTACGATGTTCAGTGTTTTTAATCTCTGACAAATAAGTTTCGAATTTGTAGTTGGATTTGAATTGTCCGGTATGTTTTTGATTTATTTCTTCCAATCGATCTGTTATGGTCATCGAAAAGGCTTGATCTCCAGTTTTGTACTCTTTGTCTCAAAACCTTTGTTTGAAAACCTTAGCAAATCGATCGTTTCAATTCATTGTCATCAAAAACAGCTGCATGTTAGTTGGAATTCCCATATATAGCCAAAACCATTTAGGAATTTATAAGCCTATTGGCGGCTTGTGATGCCCAATTTCTCTCTATTTGATACTTTATCAGGCACTGAAACCCCCACGGGCTCACCAAAACCCCCACGGCTGAAAACCGAGCCTATGCCCCACACAACGGTCAAACGTCTGCGCATGCGTCAAAAGTCTTGCAACAACAACATATTCCAAAACAAATTCAAAGCGAGCCGGCGGCCGTCACTGTTCACATACCCGTTTTCAAACCTTGAGAACTTTTTTGGTAAATTACGAAAACATTTGGTAAACTCACAGTTTGAAGTTTGTTCAATTTCCCGTCGACTGTGAAAATAAAAAGCTTAACTTTCACGTATTTTTCTTAACTTTTGGGGGTAGAAGTTCACTGTAATAATTATGTTTTAAGGTAAATTTTGCGCGGGAAATTGGCGCGGCCGCCCACCAGACTGACCGTAATACGCACGCGCAGACGTTTGACCGCTGTGTGGTCAACCCCTCAACGATAAATTTAATTGCTCACGATGAAATATAAAAATAACTACTCCGATTAGCGAAGTACTCTTTCCAGCTGACACTGGAGAAAATGTGTGACCATTTTGATGAAGGATGGCAAAGATTCGAGTGCCACTGGTTGACTGCTTAAAATAAATTTAGAGCAACTTGAAACCGATTCATTCTAACCGAAATCAAGTTTCTAGACTAAGCTTTAATCTTTGCCAACCTCCGTCGAAAAAGTGTGAAAAGCATATCAGGACTAGCCTGCGTAGCAAGCCCAGGGGGAATTCCTCCTCCCCTCTCATCATTCCCTCTCCCCTCTTTCTCAATCTTCCCCATTCCCCCTGGGCTTGCTACGCAGGCTATATCAGGACCTTCACATCAACGCGTCATCTCTCTCTTAGATTCACTATTATCATCAATTGTCAAAATCGCTAGAATTGATTATAATCATCATTCTAAGACAAACCCTATAAACCCGAACTACAAACCAAACCCTAACCATCGGACGAGTTCACGGGTAAACGACGGGTTCTCACTCACCTAGAGTAAACAAGAAAGGAAGGTAAACGAGAGAGAAAATTTTTTGAGCGCTCCTAGCTACTCGGGCTCGAACTCGTAGCCGTTTGCATGTAGTGCTTGGTAGTACAGACGTCATGACCACTACACTAAGCGCGTCTACCGCCGTTCGGAATTCGACAATTGTTTATCTTTATATACTTGACTGGTTTTAACCTCGAGGTTAAATTGAGGATTATAATCAATTCTAGCGATTTTGACAATTGATGATAATAGTCAATCTAAGGGAGATACCGTGTTGTTCACATGGTACTTCTATTCTATCTCAGGGTGTGTCCCGTCACGCGCGGTGTCGCATCATGCATCCGGTATCGATAAACTCATCACCATTCGGCTTTTAAAACATACGTATTTGAAAATACGTTTCAACATTTTGAAGTAATATTCTCAAACTCATTAATAATTCATCAGGTGAATACAATAGAAATCATGACCATGACGAGTATTTCCAAATACAGCTCTCATTAAGACTTTTCGATCGTTAATTTTATCATTAAAGTGAAGTTTGAGAAGCCATGTAAAACACTAAGAGCTTGTTTTAGGAGCGAGTTGACAAATAGAGCGAGAAGGGGTTGAAAAACCTTGGCTTTGCCTCGGTTTTCAACCCCGTCTCACTGTATTTAGAAATCGCTTCTAAAACAGCTCCTTGCGTTTTTACATATTACTAAATATACAAGCCTTAAGTAAAAGACGAGTATGAACTGATAATTTAGAATAACAATAGGGAATAAAAAGTTGAAAAAAAATTCTGAGAAAGCGGTGTCATCCACGATTACTGGGCACTAGTGTAGTGTGTATCCCCTCCCCTCCCCTCGGAATATTTTAGGGCTACTTGTATCCCCGATCAGTTTAAATTTTAATGTAGTAAAAATGGTAAATATCGCTTTTTGAAAAGATTTTGCAACTTGGATAATATGATATTGTTTCTTGTTTTGTCTGGCTTTAATACTGCATGATTGCAAGTCCCGATGGAATTCGAAGCTAGATTATCGGCAAAATGAAACTTATTGATACAAAATTTTATTGATACAAAATACGAACTTGTTTATTGGAGATTTTAGTGGAGATTTTAGAGTTCCGTCAACGCAACGGAGCCGGTACTGCTGGGCAGGTTCTCCCCCCCCCCCCCCCCCCGTAGGGTCCTTTTGACGCATGGAATCGAGGTTGGATTTTTTCCGCTTGCTTCATGTACACGACTCACCACCCCCCCCCCCCCCCCCAAATCCCATTTCCCAGCCCAAAATTTGGCGAAATCCGAGTCCCAGTTATACAAATCCCAGTGTACAAAGAAAGTGTATAAAGAGCCCTTCATCGGTAGTTTCATGTTTAGCAATCCTTTTGTTGTTGAAGGAATAAACTACATAGAGGTCCATAGACTATGTTCAGGACTCAATAAGGTGCTTACCACTGTACTGTCTGTTCCTGTTTGTAAGTACAAGTCTTCCAGGGGCGTAGCTACCTGTACGCCAGGTACGCACTTGCGTACCTGAAAAAAAGTTAGACCACGCCAATCCCGACTTTTATCGAGGAATTTATGTGGCCGTAAAGATTCTATTGACATATCCTGTGTCGACTTGCGTCGCAGAGCGCAGCCGTAGCGGCATGAAGAGAATTAAGACGCCACTTAGGAGCACTTTGAGTGCCGAGCGGTTATCCTCGCTGGCGATACTTCATGTTCACAAGCACAAGGAAGTCAGCATCGATGATGTCATAGCAGAATTTGCTGGCAAGTAAAACAGACGGGTATCGTTTTGCTCATAAACTGGAAACGTAGCTGTAATAGCTCGATATTCCAATTTTAGTTAATTGTTATGTAGCGCATTGATCATGTTGACATCGATAGTAGAGTTGGTAAATTTGTAACATTTACAACATTTAAAAAGATTGTGCGCATAGAGACCGCTCAGTTGTGAATAAAAGACAGATGTCATTGACTTGTGTAGCGTGGTTACGGGGGGGTGATGAATTGTGCGTACCTCTAAAAAAATCCCGGCTGCGCCCCTGTCTTCAGATTCTAGCATTATCAGTTTGTGCATGGCAGAAGCTCCTTTAGGGGCCGACCATTTGACTTTTGAGGGGGGGGTGGGTGTTCTTGTCTGTGCTCGATTTTTTTTTCTTTAGCAGTGTTGTTGCACGAATTTTTTTTTGCGAAAAAAGCGGAGTCAGAACAAAGCCTTTCCGCTTGCAGGATATTTTTTTTCGCCACCGTTGGCTTGCAGGTTATTTTTTTTCAAAAACACCCACCCCCCCCCCCCTCAAAAGTCAAATGGTCGGCCCCTTAGACGTGCATGGGTTTCAGGCATCCTTTGTGGACTTTGTGTGCTTTCATTATTTATCTTAAACTTCTTTTTCTTAGGATGTTTATCGTCTTTATCATCAGCAGTCTCAGCAGAGGCCGAGTGAGTACTGGTGCTTAGAGATTTCTCGAACAAAATATTAATATTAACGGTACCTTTCTTGAAGTTAACAATGCGTTGCATGACCCTAACACTGAATGACTTCGATTCACTCTTGCGGAAACATAGACATCTGATCGTCAGTTCTCAAAACAAATGGTGCTCTTTAGTCGTGGATTTCCAGGTTCTACCAAATCGATGTAAAATAGTTCCATGGCAAAATTGGCGAATCCCCTGTTTGCTCGACTCCTCGATTCCAGTCTTGTGGCAGATCGCTTTCACTAAATCTCTTGTTGTACACTCTAAGGGATTGAATCTCTATTTTGCAATTTTCTGTATGTATAGCAATATTACAAGTTGAAACATATTCGAGCGGTCTCCACAGGTGCAGCAGAATCTGAAGGCATATGACCAAAAGACGCGCGGGCTCTGGAAACGAGGGAATGACGCACTTCTGACCTTTCTGCGCATGCTTGGAGGGAAAGAAGTGATAGTTCCGCTGTGCAAAGTGATTCGGATGACTCAGAATAGTATAAAACTTCGCTTTCCGACTTCTTTAATGACTTTTATGTTGTCTTTTGTATTTTTCTATGAGAGGAGAAAATGAATCCCATTCCCATTTTGGCAATTCTGTTTCCCATTCCCAGTGGCTAAATCTCATTCCCAGTGCATGTAATCCCATTCCCAGTGCATGTAATCCCATTCCCAATGCATGTAATCCCATTCCCAGTGCATGTAATCCCATTCCCAGTGCATGTAATCCCATTCCGAGTGCATGTAATCCCATTCCAATCCCATTCCAATCCCATTTTACCTCTTCAGGACCCTCCCTTGATATAGCACAGGCTAACCATAATATAGATCGATTTCACTTAGGTCACGTGAATCCTAAAAATCTTTATTGCTGATTCAAATAAAATCAAGGTGCGTTTTTCTGAAAGAGAACTAAAAATTACGTATTTTTGACAAGTTTTATCAATCTAGGATATTTCTCGCCCAAAATATAAGCGATCAAATGTGCGCCATGTTTACAGTAAAATGTATGGCGCCGCCATCTTGATGTACCTCCAAGGTACACCAAGAGTTGGTTTGTATTTAGAAGGTTTTTGGCTGAAAGTTGCACTAATTTGACTCCTCAAAATACGTGACTGGTGTTGCGTGACTCAAATCGCTTCATTGATATCTCCGGAACAAAGTGAAAGAAACCGATGAAATTTGGTGTGAAGACGTGTTTAGGTAAGCTCTAAACTGTATCAAAAGCACAACTTGGTAGAGTTCATAGTTTCGAAGCTAGCAATTTGATGACGTCACATGAAATCGATCTATATCGTACTCATTATGTAGAACAAGCCGGTGTCTACGTCCCGGGGGGGGTACTTACATGAAAAATGGGTATGTATGTGAGGCCAAGAGGCTCAAACCCTGACCCTGTTTGACCCAATCCGAGCTCCAAAACCCTGATTGCCCCCTTTTTGGGGAAAAAAAACCTGATTGCCCCTTCTTTAAATTGTTTTCAAAACACGGTCGGATATATATCCTGGCCGGTATACCGCGTACCGGGATTTCATGCAAAATACGGAACATTTCAAGTCGGGACGTGGCATTGGGTAAACAAATGAGCAGATGAAGTACAATTAGATAAAATTAGCGGCGTCACGATGTATGGGAACCTCAGTGCTTGCATGTGGGCAGGCGATAAAAATGCGGCAACAGAAGGTCTTTTTTTTTGACATAGTAGCTAAAAAAAATGAACTGCCTAAAAAATACTGAACCCCGACCCTGACTGCACCCAAATTATACTCAAATCCTGACCCTGATCTGCCCAAATCAGGTCAAAACCCTGACCCTACATGCCCAAACTGAGCTCAAAACCCTGACCCACCCGGGCGGCACATACATAATACGTCACAAACAGGAGTACCCCCCCCGGGGTCTACGTGTAGACGGCTACACCGAAGTCACTTATGAGTGGCGGGGTATTCCGGCTAGTCAATTAAATTTACATAAACAGAGCTCGGCCTTCCTGTGATACAAGTAGCCCTAAAATATTCCGAGGGAAGGGGAGGGTGACGCTACACTAGTCATACATATTTCTACATGAGGGATATACACTACACAAATACACAAGATGGCGCTCTACGGAAGTCGGTTCTTCCCCGGTTTCTTCAGAACACTGGGTCAAAGTAGTGCTGCGGCCAGACATTGCAGGATTGCCAATGGAGGTATGTTAGGTCCCGTATTTCCACTGAATCCATAAGGTATAAACTTCTACAGGCTTAATTTCACGGCATTCAACTAGCTCAGTTCAGGGACATGCATGCAGACGAGGTCTCCTTCTTCGTGCATGTACGGGAACACAAAACATGACCGGTAAAACAAAGACGACAAAACTCATAACAATGAACTACAGTAAAACAATACCCTGAAATACAAAGAATCCTAACCCTGTTATGTTTGTACCACAAGTAGCAAGACAGGTTTAATTTGGACAGAATAATGATTTATTCTCTCGCGATCGTGTCTTACTAGTGTAACGTACGTGGTATGTTAATTGACCATCCGTGACTACTATGTTAATGACATCCCCCCTTTTCTCGTTTTCCGTAGCCATAGCCGATCAATAAAGCTTATATATATATATATATATATCCGGTTTATCATAATTGTAGTCTATACTGTTAAAGCGGATGGGCCTGTTCGATTGCTCCCTGATCGTGTGCAGAGTTGAGTAGCATTTTCCAGCGGTGCGGAACTTGAAGTGACTCGGTCGTTTGATGACCTTGTTCTGTAGTAGTAGTTTATTTACCCACGTAGTCACTAATGAGCATAAGCTCGTTTACAATGTGTACGTGTAGTCAACTAATTAAGATAGAGGATGAAAATTTGATATTAAATTCTAAGAATACAATCAATGTTTGCTTATTTACAATTAGATAATACTAGTAATATTAATAACAACACTATAATGATATCAATAACAACAACAAAAAATTATATATATTAATAAATGTAGAGTATTTCAAATATCGCGCTTGCAGGGTAAAAAGTATCTAGGGGTGCGTTCGATTGACCGTATTCCGGAATAAGAATACACAGAATGATCACTACAAATCGCTTGTACTGGGATTTTTTTAGTCACTGGAATACTAAATGTATCCTGAATATCATATGTCAGCAACCATAATATTTTGTAGTGTAAAATATGCCCGAACCAGTGATTTCCAGAGACTATTCTATCTATTCCTATTCCGGAATACGGTCAATCGAACGCACCCTAGGTAACACACATGCTAATAGCACCATGTGCTATTGATGATAACGCAAGTTTATCTATTTCAGACTTTAAAATAATCGGGGAAGAAATAATGCGCAATTCGTTAGGTAGGCTATTCCATAGCCTAACTATTATGTACGTAAAAGAATTATGAAAATACTTAGACTTATAGTTTGGCAACTGAAGAATCATATCACCCCTAAGATTATATGTGCTAGCCCGGAAAGAAAAAAATTGTTTGATATATATCTGTCGGATGGTTTGATATCAGGCGGAAAGAGTAAACTTCTCTTTGGTGATCATTAGTCACATCTGTGATTTCTGCGAAGTTTGCTCCCGTTTTCAGTTTCGATTGTATATGATCTTGTTAGACTAGTAGGTCATCCGGCCAGCCATACAGTGTAATGTTGGCTGAGTACTTTATGGATGGTGACATAAAAAATTCTGAACTCCCTAAGCAAATTGCGAATAAATTCGCACATTACTTCACATCATTAGGAAGTAACCTCTGTAAAAAGATTCAAAGCACAAATATTAATATAAAGTGTTCATAAGAATAGTTTGTTCTTTAATCCAATGACTCCACATGAAATTGAAAACATAATACTATGTTGTGGCTAATTTGACAACATTAATTTAAAAGTCTCAAAAGCAGTAATTCCTTATTTATCTCATGCTATAAGTACTCTAGTAAAATAACTCTCTCCTAACTGGTATATTACTCAATTTTAAGGTTATTCCTCTGTTTAACTAGCCTGGATTTCAGCCGTGTCCTCTGGTTCGTTCCTCCCGAGAGACGTCTGAATCCAATAGCCGATGCCAGGCGGATTAACAATTTAATTTATGCAAATAAAACTGTCACGGCGGTAGTAAGAGTTCGTGGGTCACAAAAACAAAGCCATCGCTCGCCTTGAGAAATTATTTGAGATCATGCCGACCAAAATAAAAGCCTTACCTATATATATATATGCTCCATATAGGCTAGAGTAGAGAATACCCGTCCACAATGAACTTGTATATTTTCACTGCTACCGCAGTCCGTCAGATAAACACAGGAAGCCATAAGTTGACCATAAGGCTTTGCGATCACTACGGGACTGCGGACTGCGGTAGCACTTAAATATATAACTTTGTCGTTCTCAAAAGATTGTAGGATTCAAAGTTGACCATAAGGCTTTGCGATCACTGCGGGACTGCGGACTGCGGTAGCACTTAAATATATAACTTTGTCGTTCTCAAAAGATTGTAGGATTCAAAGTTGACCATAAGGCTTTGCGATCACTACGGGACTGCGGACTGCGGTAGCACTTAAATATATAACTTTGTCGTTCTCAAAAGATTGTAGGATTTAGGGTTTAGGGTTAGGTTAGGGTTAGGTTAGGGTTTAGGTTAGGGTTAGGGTTAGGGTTAGATTGTAGGATTCAAAGTTAATTCAAATATACAATTCGTTCTCAAATGTTATAGGATTCATAGTTAACCATAAGGCTTTGAGATCACTGCGGGACTGCGGTACATTTAATTTTATTAAACTCTAAAAAATGGACGGGTATTCTCTACTCGCATATCCATCCCATTTGCTTCTCAAGTGCCTCTTATGTTGTGAAAACCTTTTCGAAGCAACAAATTTGGAGGCAAAATATTTTTCTCTTTTTTGCATGTTGAATACATGCTTGCATTATCCCTTTGGGATTAATTAGGAGTTCTATAAATACCACTCCCTCACACGTTCATACCACTTACGTACTTGACGTCGCATTTTTGGACACTACTCATTCGCATAATGCAATGATCAAGCTATTTATTCTATTCAATGGGTTCATGTTTTAGCCGGTTCGGCTATATCCTGATAGTCCGATTATATATATACATATATACATACATACATACAATTAGGGATGAAGCCAAAAGAAAGAGTATTTTTAAGCTACAACGATTCAGAAGTTGGTTGAGAGCTTTAATTTAGAAAATTTGCTACAGTTAAGAAATATATGTAGCCGCATTCTAGCATATTCAGTTTTTTTCGGAATCGAGGAGGTTCTTCATCTCGAGTATCGAGATGTTTTTATTGTTACAGCGAATTCATACATCATCTATTAATATTGAAAGAAGAAAGACTGGCCAATTGCGTAAGGGTCATGCAGTATTCTTTTCTGAAGGCATCGTTAATGATATATGTCCGGTTAATATTTTGAAACAATATTTAGCTGATCGATTTATTACAAGAGTGAGCTTCCACTAATAGTCTAATTTGTTACTCTAGCATCAGAAAATATTTTAAGACTACTTTTAAGGAAATTGTTCCTGATATTTCTCAGTTTAATACTCATTCCTTTAGATTAGGAAGCGCTTCAGCAGTCTCTAACGCAGGAGTAAAAGATTAGGCTTTTCCAAAGAAATGGAAGGTGGAATCAGTTGCAGCAAGAGCAGTTACGTTTTAGATCTAGATTATCGACTTCAATCGTAGTTAGGCGCTTTTTCAGTTCACCTATTCCTTTCTTTGTTTCTATATAGGACAGGTTAGTAAATCTGACTGCCTGTCACTCCTAAATAACTATTCAATATGAACGTCTTGGTGTAGTGTGGCCATAAGATTGTCATGCGGTAT
Organism: Actinernus sp. WN-2022; assembly: GCA_030867875.1. Lineage (NCBI taxonomy): Eukaryota > Metazoa > Cnidaria > Anthozoa > Actiniaria > Actinernidae > Actinernus > Actinernus sp. WN-2022. Next base: position 77,280,234 of record JAOWCC010001634.1, on the reverse strand, counting down.
GTCGTGAGGCTCTTGCGTGGCGCTGTACTCTATGGTAACTCAATTCCATGTGTGGCCCAGAAGGTTGCTAGCTTTTGTATAGCTTATATGATAGGCATACAAGGCCCCTTTCTTAGGTGCAGGTACTTTTACGTAATTATTTTCTATATATTTCCTTTTCTTTCCCCAGCGGTTAACAACGAGCTTCCTGACCGACTAATTAAAAAGCATGGCGGTTGGAAAACTTAAGAGTGTAAAATATTACTATTGTAGGGAAGACCTTAAACAACAGCTCTTGGTCTCTTTGCATATTGACATTTAGATTCATAATTTCTTCCCACACTTTGTTGCTTGAGGTCAGCTATGCGGCTCCCTCCAAACGTTGTTATCATTATTCATATGCAGAAAATAGAAATACTTTCTATTTGGCTGAGCGTAGCGAAAGAAAATAGAAATATTTTTCTCTTTGTTGCATGTTGAATACATGCTTGCATTATCCCTTTGGGATTAATTAGGAGTTCTATAAATACCACTCCTTCACACGTTCATACTACTTGACGTCGCATTTCAGCAACGGCCTTAGTTTTTTCTTCACATATAGCTCTCTTATAGTTTGAGTTAATAGTACGTAACAGTAACTGAGTATGTATACAATTGCAATAACTTGTAATAAACGATGTTGTCAGCTGTGCGGCTGTCGGCTGTGCGGAAATATTGTTCTTAAAAGTATATTAATAGGAAGCTTTAACCTTTAGACTCCAGAGGTAGAGGTGAATTTGCACTGGTTTGGAGAATACGTTTCCGGGGTTTTCCTCAACTGGGGGGTTTTTATCCCGGTTTTTCGTATCCGGCAATTCACCATCTAAAATCTAGCTCAGAATTGTACTATTATTGTACCAGACTACTGTTATTAGTTATAACACCAATTACTGCTGTAACTTGAATGTAATAAACGATGCTGTCAGCTATGCGGCTCCCTCCAAACGTTGTTATCATTATTCATATGCAGAAATTAGAAATACTTTCTATTTGGCTGAGCGTAGCGAAAGAAAATAGAAGTACAGTTGATCTTTGTCTTTCCGTTGATCTTTGCCTCGCGATCTGCCGTTCGAATCACAGCTACGAGATATTACCTATGTAAATGATGCAACAGAAAAGTAGGAAAAACATGAAAGGATAATGGAGATTTTTCGAAGAAATACGAAGACTCTTTTACGGGAAATAACAGTTCCTTGAAGAGAGTAGCGACATTCTTTACCACTGCGAGTGTGAACAAATAAGCGATTATCAACAACCCCGCGGACGCGACGGGATAAAATGTACATGTTTACAGGACAGTCGGCCGGTTATTGTGCAGGACACTTTCGATCCATTTCCAGATGTTTTCCTTACGAATTCAAGGTCTTTGCCAAAGACAGTCACTCCACTGAATGGATGAACACGAACACGGTTGCGTAAACAATCGAATGAAAGAATGAGGGTGTATCAGGATATGAAAACTCACTATAAGCAAAAACTAATTCCACGACTCGAAAAAGCGTATTGACATGGGCAAATAATTTCCGGTCTATTACCCGCGGGTTATCTGTTAATTTTTCACCAAACCACGGCTGCTGCGGGTAATAGGGTGGTGCGGGTAATGTATTAAATTGTAAAGACTAAACTTTGTCACACAAAGTTACGGCGATCGCCTTTCGCCCCTTATTCGCCGGCGGCACACAGCGATCGCCTTTGTCGAAAACAACGAAAAGCGATCGCCTTTCGCTGGGGAAAATTTCGCCTCACTTGTGGAAAAAATCGCTGTTGTCTCTTGAAAAAATGGTTACCAAACTGAAAAGCCGCCGACGATTTTGTTAGCAATGATAACAATGATCGCCGTTAGTGGCAGTGTTTATCTCGTCCAAATCTTCTTAGCTTTGTATAAAACCAAAACATATATTAACTGAAACCGTTTTTGATCTAACAAACACTGAGGAAACCAGTGCCGTAACGAGAAACAAGAATTGCGTTACTACATATGTGTATAAACACCATCCCGCTAGTCTGTAGTCTCGCGAGCGCCACATCGTGCTACTAACATCAAGAAATTGACCAGTGAAATCGAAGACGAAATTTACGATATTTTTATACGAGGGTGTGATCACAATTTTAGCAGGCGCAAATGATTCCTTATCATCAGATGATTGTTTCAAGGTGTAACTTGTACTATTGCTAAAATCATATTATGAGCTACGGGGCGTAGAATGACTGCAGAAAAGAGTTTTTTTGGCCAAAAAGTGATCATCTTGTTCATCATTTTTTTTTTTACACTTTAATGCGAGCAGGTATAAATGAATGTCATACATCAAAATCACCCCTCTGACAGGATTCCTAATTTTTGTGGTCATATTTGTAATCGGGCCCTTGCATCAAAATCACGTAAATTTCACCCCTGATTTTTGTTATCGATTTCTTGAAACTGACATTTATTGTTAGGAATGAAATGTAGCGCTTCTCGTCAAGAATACAATACAATCTTCAACCTATTATTAGGAACACAGTTGTAGGAATATTTAACTTGAATGTCGTCCGGGCCCTTTTTGCCTGACGCGGTCCATATTATATTTTCTCTACTTCGCCTTCTCTTGCCATTAACTATAGGAAATGGACAATCTGAAATCTACAATGAATGTTTACCGTCTCGTTTTTCTCGGCGAATGGAAATCGAGATACCGTGGCGCATGTAATCGTTTCGTGGGCAGAGGTTTCTCTCAGCGGCAGGAAAGGGGTTGGGTGGAACTTCTCGAAACAAGCGATAGTATTGACCTACGCAACAATAGCGAACACCCTAACCATTAGAAAGTCCCGGCGTGTCTAATCGAACTCAATCGATCCAAAATGCAATCGAACTCAATCGAACCTTATCGTTCGATGGAGTTCGATTAATCTTGTAATCGAACGTAATCGAACACCTACCTTTTGGGTGAGTTCGATTACCGAACTCAATCGAACGATGAATCACTAATCAGTTCGATTAAGTTCGATTGCGTTCGGTCGAATTTGAATTGTTATATGGACAATAATATACACTCTCAACAGTTTAAACGTTTATCAGAAAGAATCAGCAATGTATATACATTGAAACAAATCACATACGATATTATTAACTGACTAATGAAAACAAACAGGTAACAAACTTTTCGTGTCCGACTGCTGGAAATAGGTGAATGATCGAGAATAACACACTCACATCAACTTCTTCGATTTCGAAATTATCAAGTAACCTTCTCTATCCTAATGGAATCGCGCGCTGAGATATAATTCTTTCTGTAGTGCTATTTCTCTCCTTATCTTTTGCCATAAATTATTGCATTTGGCCAACTCTTGCCTTCGATTTGCAGCTTTCTAAGTCTGGGTTTTAAAAGGGATCGGCTGTAGTGAGGCTATGCAATACTCTTACAACAAGTCCATAGGTATGCCTCCTTGCCCCTGAGTTGTTAAAGGGGCCGTCTCACCCACAGTGCTTAGCGCGCTCACATAGCATTGCGGCCATTTTCGATGCCATCGAAATCCAGACTTTTATGGCAGTGATTTTAATCTTCTCTACATCTCTGCCATCCTTCCAGCTATCGTCAAAAAAATCATACTAGGTTGAACCTTTTTTATTGCTCTTCCTATTGAGCCTCTTATTTAAGTGTTTTAAATTATTTGGTCATGCAAATTTTAGTTTTATTTCAGGTGGCCGTAGTTCTCTGATGGTGCCAGTCTCGTTCGTCCTCAACGAAAGGAAACAATTGTCCGTTTGTGTCCACGATTTCCACCTACAACATGGAGAAGCTATTCTGACCATTAATATTTATATGTAAAGATATATTAGCGCTTAGTTCGATTATTTACTATCTTTGAGCCGACTTCGGTTTTTGAACACCGTGGCTGGCTTACGTGACCACAATGTGTAACAAAACTCCACTTGAAGAACAGTTTTCCTAAAATTATTTTCAGGGCTTTCGCGTTTAACTTGTGGAAACAGGTCTCTCACTGGCTTCAAAGGGCGGGATTCGGGCTTTTAGACAGTAATTTTGCCGAGATTTTCGCATTCACCGGGTTGATTATTTGAAGTTTATACTCGCACGAAATTTGACAAACAAAGCCGTCGAGCTGCATGATAATTAAATGTTCTATTCAAGCGAGCTGTTATTCGTTCATTGTTCTCTCTTAAACTGATTCTCTGGCACCAGCAATGAGATTTACTGCTAGCAGATGATCTCTCTCTCTCTGCAGGGAAAAATAAAACCGAGGGGAGAAACCTCTCTTTTCATAATTATTATTCTCTGTTTATAGTACTGATGACAGGGTTTGGAAGCGACGGGTGAGCGGTAAATATTATAGCGAACAAAATATTATAGGCAACGAAACTCCGCTTGGTAGACCCGAAAAGAATTGAGCAATTTCCTAAAATCATTTTGAGAGCTTCGGCATTTAACTTGTGGAAACAGGTCTCTCTCTGGTTTCGAAGGGCTTTCACGCCGTGATTTCGCCGAGATGATCGATCAAAGTTTATGACTCGCACAAAATTTGACAACAGAGCCGCCGTGATAATAATTTCCCATTGAAACGATCGAGCTGTAATTCGTTCACTGTTCTCTCTTGAACTGGTTCTCTGCTACTGCCAGCAACGAGATTGCCTGATAGGAGATCTCTTTCTCTCTCTCTGTCTGCAAGTAAAAATAAAACCGAGGAGAGAAACCTCTCGCTTTCATAAATATTAGTATTACCCGGAGAGTGTGTTCTCTGTTTATAGCAGCGACGGGTGAGCGGTAAATGTTATAGTACAGCCAAGTACTGCTGTATAACACTTTGTTGGCTTCACATTCACCTTGTAAGGTACTGTTAGTTTCATCAAGGTCATCCATGTTCAAATCAAAATTATCACTGATGTCACCAACATAAAGAATATGCTTAGTTCGTGAGCTTCCCGCCGTGAATAAGGGTCAAAGTCCCGGATATAAACAATAACAAAAGCACGCTAAGCACTGTGGGTGAGACGGCCCCTTTAACCGGTATGTAGAAAAAAATACCAATTATGCATGTACGACTGCAACACAAGCCACGGCGTACATCACCTGAAGAATGGCAGAAAGTAATGCAAATGCTGTTGCGACAAATCTGTCAAGTTCCTCAAGAGCAACAAACCATACGGCAGACAATAGGCTGGATATTGACATCAGGGTGTCTATAAAACAAAGACCTAAGACCCATGCCAAGACCTAAGACCTATAAAACTAAGACCTATAAAACTAAGACCTATAAAACTAAGACCTATAAAACTAAGACCTATAAAACTAAGACCTATAAAACTAAGACCTATAAAACTAAGACCTATAAAACTAAGACCTATAAAACTAAGACCTATAAAACTAAGACCTATAAAACTAAGACCTATAAAACGTGTGTGTTTACCGTGAACTTAGCAAAATTTAATACGGTTTTAACAGGCTCAGTCCATAAATAGGGGGACGGGGATCATGTAACCAGGATGCATCCACCACTCAATCTGCATACTGTACTTAATTTTGGATTTTTAAGTAAGTATGAAGCTAACACTGCGAAGAAAAATGGAAGAAAACAAGTTTCGTTTGGAAGTTCAAGTGCATGTATTATCTATCGTTTGAAAGATACAATACACTGTACGTTTATTCCTACCCAGAAAGAGAATATTATTATGTTTTCAACGAGGAAAGAGAATAGGAAACATAGCAGCAAAATAAAGGTTAGGTTTTTTAAAGCTTCTCTTAGCTTCATATCACTCAAAAAGCAGCCCTACCACTAAACACAAAAGAACATATTAAACATGATGCCTCTTCTATTGAAAACTTGTGTCAACACTAACATTCCAGTAACGCCTCGCCCTTTCTAACTCAACCAAATCTTGTTAGAGTTTGGTTTTATATTACAGGAATTAATTGGCTGAGGGTAGATTGAATTTACCCTCAACGGATTAGCATACAAATTTTTTCAGCCCTAAGCTCCTCATAAGTTCGCTGTAACATGGGTTAGTTTAATGTATGGAGCGAAATATGTCCTTCAAATTCCCATCAGTACCTTCAGTGAGCTCTGTTAGTGCTCAAACTTGCACCACTAACTTAAAATCAATTTTAGGCGAAGGTTTCCCAGCATTTGAGTGGGGTGATCTCACAGAACTGGGTGCTTCAATTGGATGCGGGTCGTTCGGCTCAGTGTTCAGTTGTAGCGAAACGACGTGCAAATGGAGAAACGATCGTAGTGAAAAAGCTGATCAGTGAAGAAGAAAACGATCAACGAATGTTATTGAAGGAGGCTCGCATTCTACGAAACATCGAAAGTAAGTATGTCGTCCACCTGAAAGCGGCATGTGTTGTTCCGTGTGCAATAATGTTGGAGTATGTTTACTTTGACTTTCGACCATTCGGCACCATTCTTTATAACTTGTTCTTGCTGTTTTGATCAGAATGAAACCGATATTCTATGTTCAGGAGTTGGCAAGCCTAACTTTGTTGTTCCTGTTGTTTTATCTTTTATATATCGATTCTTTTTCACGCGGTCAGCATAGAGCAGCCTACGAAGTGAATACCGTAGTGAGCTTTTTTCATACAGTCAGTCTTGTTGTAAGCAGATGGTGAAATAAACACATTGCAATTAAATACTTGTATTTGCTAATCATCACATAATATGAGAAAACATGAAAACATCAAGGGTCATTATTTAGCAAGGGGTAGGGGTAGGGCTGCTGTCTCAGTTTGCACTTGTCCCCAAATTTGGGGTTAGTTTTATAGGTCTTAGTTTTATAGATATATACAGATTTAGATTTATTGTATGATTTTGGCCGGGTTCTGATTTTGGGGACCATCGACATAAAACCCTAATCCTCGACGGGAAACCCCGGGCTCGACCCTCGACACCCGACAAAAAGACAGACTCCTCTCGGTTCACTGTTTTATTGCTCGTGTATTAGATATAAATTTTTACTTATTTAAAAATCTTGGCAAAAATCATAAAAGGTCGCCATTCCCTGTTCCTCGTTCGACCCCGTCCCCCTATTTATGCACTGAGCCTGTTAAACCAGTATTAAATTTTGCTTAGTTTTATAGGTCTTAGTTTTATAGGTCTTAGTTTTATAGGTCTTAGTTTTATAGGTCTTAGTTTTATATATAGGTCTTAGGTCTTAGGTCTTTATTTTATAGACACCCATCATGATGGCAATGGAAGACCGGCATTTCGCAAGCAAAAACAACCGCGCGCTCAACTCTTGATCATGACTGCTTTGAATTGAGATTGATGCAAATTCTGTACCACGGAAATGTAAACTAGTTTGACTGGATTTCCAATTTCAGAGTTCGATTAGGTTCGATGGAAACGAACTGAGTTCGATTAAGTTCGATTACCCGATTTTTGGGTGAGTTCGATTACGTTCGATTAAAAGATTAATCGAACTCCATCGAACGATTAGGGTTCGATTACCGAAAGTTCGATTAGACACGCCGGGAAAGTGCAGTACAAAAACCATAGAAGTATAGTATTATGGGTGCAATCAGAATACAGGTCTCGAGAGGTTCCATGCTACTCGGAGTAGTGAATCAATTATCCTGCTCCCCTAGCACAAACCATGTACAGTGTATGACACAAAAATATGCTAGAACTCCATCTATTAATTAACCTATTTCTAGGTGGCCCGAGTTAAGGCCACTCAGGGCCTCTTGTTTCATCTGATAAACTTCTATATATACCTTCTGTACGATGTAGTTTCACACTTGATCCGTTAATCCTTCAGGATTTTAGCTGAAATCATCAGTCTGTGCTTATGTTTCAAGAAGCCAGCTTATCAAAAGATCCCATTCTTGTATCCTGCGAGCAGAGGTTTCTCATCTCTCTGCCTTTCCTAGGAAAGGCAGAGAGATGAGAAACCTCTGCTCGCAGGGTACATTCTTGGAGTTGACATGTGAATTCTCTCGACATTGTCTGGTTTTTGACACAACAACACCGGAGTGTCACGCTCTGTGAACTTTGTGGGCAGCTTCTCAACCTTTTTGTGAAAATGGAAAAGGTCCACCAAAGAAAATATTCTGGAGTTCTTTTTGTTAATGTGGAATCCATTTTCAAAGGTGAGGAGGTTCGAGTCTCTCGAATTCCACGACACAGAAGCGTGAATTTCTCCACGAACTGATTTGAATAATCAATTACCCTATATCATTATGACGTCACGGCTTGTTTATGAGGGGGCAGAATCGACTTGGTTTCCAGATATCAGCTGTATCAATGTTTATCCCACAATATTTACCGTATTTGGTGGCTGTTACCGCTATTCTACGTTCTACAAAATGCATTTGATAGCGATTTCCTTTGTGTTGTTGCTGTTTTGTCCCCCTCCACGACTGTGATCCTTAGCGTTTAAACAATAGATTGTTTTGATTTGACGTCATAATGATATAGGTCAATTGCCCTATATCATTATGACGTCAAATCAAAACAATCTATTGTTTAAACGCTAAGGATCACGGTCGTGGGAGGGGGACACTGAACAGCAACAACACAAAGGAAATCGCTGTCAAATGCATTTTGTAGAACGTAGAATAGCGGTAACAGCCACCAAATACGGTAAATATTATGGGATAAACATTGATACAGCTGATATCTGGAAACCAGACAATACGAAGTTAAATTTTCCTCAGCAGAGCAGATTTAGTTCAAAATTCTATTGTTTATGTCGATTCTGTCCCTCTCATAAACAATTAGTCGGCAGTGTTTGTTTTGCTTTGCGATACATGTACATGCACCAAACATTTCCTAAAGACAAATTTTCGTTTAGAAATTGAGATACTTTCCGAATCGAATGTTTTGAAAGCTTTTCTTTTATATTCGTTTCGTGTCTGAACAATTTCGCCTGATGCCGGAAATGCTTTGAGTCGAACTCTAAAATGCCGAGGTGAGTCGATTAGTTTCTAAATTGCTGTGAAATCGCACTGTATACGAATGGATTTACGACTTCTATCTATCAAGAACGTACACATGTTGATGTTCCTACGTCTACAAAGACACAACAATTAAAACTTACTATGAGGTACCGGTTTTGTTACCTAAATTTACACTGAGAGGTGCGGGTAATCTGTTAATATATTTTTCTTTGAGACTCTAAAATCAGCGGGTGCGGGTAATAGGCCGGAAATTACGGTATACAAAGTTCTCGGAAAAGTTATAGGCGTAAAGTTTGAAAATTTATGCAGAAACCTTTTATGGTAGGCAAAGCTTTGCCTACAAAAAAATCCTCGCTACTCATATGTTCGACAAAGTACCGAGATAACTGAAGACACTGAACTGTACGTATGAGGGGTTTTCAGAGGGGTAAACTCGAGTCAAATACTAATTCCATGGCTTGAAAGAGCATCAGTTAGCATCTGTATTGTATTGTATTGTATTGTATTGTATTGTATAGTATTGTATTGTATTGTATTGTATTGTATTGTATTGTATTGTATTGTATTGTATTGTATTGTATTGTATTGTATTGTATTGTATTGTATTGTATTGTATTGTATTGTATTGTATTGTATTGTTTCAACGGGATTTGTCCCCTCTTGCGGGACAAATCCTGGGACATTTCCCACTTTCGCGGGACATTTCCCACAACGCGGGACAAATCCCACTTTGTGCGGGATTTGTCCCGGGACAATTCCCATATTAGCGGCATTTGTCCCGAAACATGGGAATTGTCCCGGGAATTGTCCCGGGACATGGGATTTGTCCCGGGACGTGGGATTTGTCCCCTACTTTGTTCCATGGTCTATAAACTGACTTCATTTCTCTTTCAATTTCAATTTCCAATGTTCTTGATATTTATTTACGAGACGATATTCACCGAAATAATATTTTGTGGGATTTATGTCTAAATCTAGCCTGAATAAACAGCCGTTCCTTTCGCTTCAAAGGCAGAAGAAAGCGATATTGTTGTCACAAGTTATTCACGTAAGGTTTTTTCAATGGCCTTGTTAATTAATATATTATCTTTAGTCTTATAGGTCTCGATTTCCTAGCGAAATAAGCATAAGGTATCAAACACACCCATTTCTTTAGTGCGGTTTTCTCTTGACATAATCATATGCATAAGGGTTTGAAAACCTTACATTCTTCTTATGTTTATGCTTAGTGATCAAAGCGCGTGAAACAAGCATAGGTATACGATTTTCCTTTTTTTGCTTATGTTTATGTCGAGCTATTTTTCACTATGTTGCTATTATGCTTGTGTTTATGCTTATGTCGCTACTAAAAAAAAAACCTTATATGGCAAAATAACTACCATAACGTAAGCATAATATTTTTTTATTTTTTATTAAAATATAGAAATCAAATTCAATAGCATAACAATCATAAACAAAGCTCACAACAATCATAGACCAGCTAAATCACAAACCACTGCATTTTTCAAAGTTTAACCACATCTCAAATAATCATTTTAAAACAATTCATCAATCACAGAAATAATTAAAATGCAATCTGTTCTTTAATGTATTATATACTATTCTGCAGCAATTAATATTTTAGGTGTCTTATCAAATTTATCAACCTCAATCATATACAGCTGTCATTTATCCTAACATAAACAATAGCGTCCAGCAAACATGGCGTACAAACTAAACCGCACCAAGCACGAGCTTTGAATATAAGGAGCTCATTTCTTCTTCTTGTACACGCTGAGGTGCAGGGTTTTGCACTTCGTTAGGATTCTGTTAATTGCGTTATCACCGAAGCTAAGCACAAGCAACTGGAAGTCCTCGTCTGTGGACTCAGCGATTATCTTCTTCACCTGGTGGGTTCTTGGCAACTGAGTTCCCTTTGTAAAGAGGCTGGAGCAGGCACGAAGCACGGTTTCCTCGTTATTCTTGCTCCAGTATCTTCGTGTTGACGATCCTTCAGTGGAGGGTGCGATGGTATTCGTGGATTCGGAGCAAGCGTCCCATCGCTCAATCCGATCTCCAGGTGCCTCACAGTCAGATGGAGGGTCAGGATTAGGCTGGAGACTGGACAGGTAGCGAACCCGCTTGGCCACGTGCTCGGCATCCAGGCTTTGCAGCTCACCTTCCCCGCTCTCTATTTTCTGCCTCACTTCCTCTACAGACACGCTCGTCTTGGCAGATATCTCTTCTCTAAATGCCTTTCTTATTGCTTCATCTGACTTCCCGTCTACTGAAACCGGACGGCCTTTTTGGGGACTTGGTTCAGGCTGAAACCTCTTAGCGAGGCTTTTCTGCGCTTCAGCGGACCTCTGGATGTTATCTTCCAACAGATAATACGTCCTCTGTGTGGATTCCCTGTGAGTCATTAGGCGACTCAGATCTTCCCGTTTATCTTGCGCTTCTCGGCTTACAGAGGTGGCAGCAGCTTGCCGAAACTTATTGGGGTATAAGCGGCCCTTATACCCGTACCTCGTTCCTATGCGGTCGAAGATAATGGACACGCGGCTGCTTTGGACCTCAGTGCCCGTTCTCGTTAAGAAGAAACTTCCACAGTCCTCGTCTTCGGGATTTTCAGCCAAAGCTATGGGCCTGAAAACTTCATAATATGTCTTCGCCATTGCGTAGACCTCTTTGGTGAGGAAGATTGGAGCCGGGCCATCGTCTGCCGTCTTGTGGCTTTCCACAAGGATCAGGTACCGCTCATCACTTTCACGCCACGAAGCGTTGAGGAACTCTGCCACGGTCATATTCTGGGCGACGCCTGATCGCTGGGCATGCAAATGGAGGATTTGGAACATAAGGTAATCTCTCGCCTTGTTGTGCTCCCTACGAGAATAATTCCCGTCTTTGGTGGCGTTCTGAAGAAGCTCCTTATCTGCAATGGCGTTTTTAGACTTCTGCATTTGGTGTATATCCTCGATGGTGAGGGCGTTCTGCCATTTCTCGAACCTTTTGGCTGCTCTCTCTCTCTTTAAAACGGGCTTTAAGGCCCCTTTCCATCCAGGGATGGCGGCGGCGGTGGCTCGGAGGTCTTCCAACACGAGGTAAGAAAGCACTGCCTTGTTTTTGCAGTTAACAAGAAAATTCAAAAACTTATCTAATGATATCACATAATTATACTTGGTCTGCATCTTGAGTCTCGAGGGCACACCTTCCTTACCCTGGATGAAATGGTCCCAGAGTTCCTCTTTGTACCTGAACACCTCTACTGTAAACCTGCGATTGCAGAACTCACTTAGACAGCCAATCAAGCGATATACTCTGCTTACTGTTTCATTAGCATCATCCTTGTTCCTCTTCATCCCACCTTCTGGCCTGAGCAAATGGGCATAAAACTCTGCTAATAAGGCCTCTAATGGGTTTGTGCTTTTTCGCAGCTTTGACCATTTTTTCGCAGGTAGCTTTTTGGATTTTGAGAACTCAATTTCAACTTCATCGATGATGACATCATCGCCTTCATCTTCTTCAACATCGCCGTCCACATCTGATGCCTCCTCATCTTGCTCTGGGATGTACGTTGGATCTTTCCTCTCCTCTTCGGATGCAACGTTACTCGCTGGGGGTACAGCTGATGCTGGGTAACGCACTTCATTACGTGCGTCATCAGGGCAACATTCACTCACGCTGGAGTTGGTTTTCTCCTTGCTTTGAGTTTCAACGACGCTTGTCTCAGAAGTTTGGTCTTGCGTTTTAGTTCCGGTTTCCACTGCATCTTCTTTTGCAACATTCTCTTCTTCCATTTCCACCACAACAATCTTTTCAGCACTAGCTCCTTCTGGGCGAGATGACAGTCGTTTGCGAGACTTCCGGAGAGCTTCCTTTAAAGCTTCTGAGTCCTCAGGGTATTCTTCTGGGGCACATGCAGGTAGATGCTTGTCAAGCCGACGCGTGCGTATTTTGCAAACTGGGCAGGGTTTGAGTGGCCTGTTATCTTTGTTCTTCTTCCCAAACTGGGCTCGTACCTTCTTCGCCTCATCTCGATCGCGTACGTTGTGCTTGGAAACAAGATGACGGTTCACGTCTTTAAACGGCTTATGGCATATTGGGCAATCATGAAATAGCCGTTTCCCCTTTCCTTGAGCCACGGGCTCCGGGTCATCCGTTTTTCTCACTTCACCATCGGAATCCGCCTTTGGATTTTCATCATCTGTATGAACAGCAATCTCATGGTATTTGCCAACCTTTATCAAATCACGCGTTACACTATCCTCTAGGTCTTCTAGCTGTAAAATTGAAGAAGAAAAACACGGCGGTTTTAGCCAAGATATCAGAGAGCACTTAGTATATTTGGATAACAGTGAGCAACACATATTCCTTTGTGTATCGTTTGAGTTCAGCAAACCTCTTTAGGGAATAGCTTAGCAGGACTGTGCCTTCTATTGCGCACGAGTTATTTTGTATATGGCTTGCCATGCCCCGAACAAGGCGATGATAAAATAACGCGATGCCGGAGAATAATCAAGGATAACATCATTGTTGCTGAACTCTACTTGCTGCAGTTATGAAAAAAGTTATTAAAACACAAACTAGTTAACTGAAATAGTAGTTTTAGTGAAAGTTTGGAGGCCACACAGAAAACGTAAGCGCTTACTAAAGAAGCCCCTGCCCCTTCGTGTTAAAAGATACACGTCCGCACTTTATCGTATTTTACTCCTGTTAAAAAACGGTGTGAGGGATTTTTGATTTTCTTCTCCAAACTGATTTTATGATTTTGTCAGAATGTTGCAAAAAACGCGAGTTTCAACTTTGAAAAGTGATAATTCTTGAAATATGTAATATATCAAAAATCCCTCCCACGATTTTTTAGATCATCTATCTGTAACTGAAATTCAATAAAGTGTGGACATGTGCGCATTAATGCGAAGGGACAGGAGCTTCTGTAGTAAACCCAGACGTTTTCTATTTGTCACCCGAAAACTTCGGTTTGAAGGAAATTTGCACAAAACGAACCCTTTTATAAGACAGTTCATTCTTTTAGCTTTAAAACGATATATAAAAGAGCCTCGCAGCGAAAATTGCGGCGCGACACAAATGTTGTTCCCTGGACACCTCCCAAAACTATACCTATACCTTAAATTTCGCCTAGTAGTCACAGGATAAGAACTGCTTACTATACAAGCCTTGCATGCTTGACGAGGGTTCATAATAAGAACTATCTTACACACCGTAAATGATATAATAAACGCCCACTCTCAAATGAACGCCTCATGTCTAATGAACCACCCCCCCCCCCCCCCCCCCCCCTTTGGCATGAAGTTCGTATTAAACGCCCCCCTCCTTTAAACGTCCCGTCTATAATAAATGCCCCCCTTGCTGATTGCTCAAAATACAAGGTAAGAAATGTCTATGTCCAAGGAAATAGTGTATAGGGTGAAGTCACCGTTTTGGTGAGCTTGTTCTAGTTGTTTGACATAAAAGCCTATCTATTAAACACCCCCTTGAGACCTCGAAAAAAGTGTCTCGAAAAAAGTGTCAATCGTGAAATAATGAAAAAACAAAACACTTACAAAACTATTGTCATCCAAAGAATCCATGTTCTTGGCAAGCTCCTCCTGGAATTTCAGCCTGTAATTTTCTTCAATGATTTTCTTGCTTTTTCCAAAGAATGACTCCAGTACGGAGACATTACCAGCCTGAACAAATACACACACATAAGTTAAAGAACACAAGAGGATAAAATAGCAAAAGTAATCATAGTGTGTTTGTGCCTTTACCTCTTTGACGTGCTTCAGTATCTCGGAGCATTGGTAGAACAGCAACGGATATTCGTCTTTGACGGGTAAAGCCTTACTGATGGGAAACATCGTGATTATCTCAAGGAATAAATGACTAAAAGAAAAGCATTTAAATACATTAAATATATTGTAATTGGTATTCATTTATTTAGGCTAATATGAAATTTTTATTTTCTCCATTTATCTAAATAATGATGTATATGAGCGATTCCAAATTATTATATCTCGAAAGTCCAATTCTTTCCATTCCGAAAATTCAGAGAAAAAACACATTGGGCAATCGTTTTGAGGTTCAAATCTATAATCCGCAAGAAACCCCTTCAATTCTATAAGAAACAAATATTTATTGCACATATGGAAACCAGGTAGCAAGCAAAAAATGTCATAAGCACTTTAAAGTCGCTATGTAATGCAGTATTTGAAACATATAGAGTTCTTGTAATGGCAGTGGTTCAATGCTGAGATCACAAAAAGCCTTAAACATGCTCGAGCATCGGTGCCATTGTGCTTGCTTCGCAATTACTTCCATTCTTGAGAAGAGAGCATGCTGCTTACGGCATTAGCGCCAACGAAACCTTACAGAAAGTACAGTTTGGACTAAATTACGAAGAACAATACAAATCACCTCTTACCTCGTGGCTTTGAACTTTGAGAAGAGAACGAGGAATGGAACGAGTTGGACTGATGGACAACATAACGAACTTGGCCGCATACGACAGTAATAATTTGCGATTAATGGCCGCCATCGAACTTCCACGTTGTAAATACTATTTTTATGAGGTCCTGGCCGATCAATCTCCGTTAGGGAACCGCGTCAAGAGTCCTGGTAAACAAACTATGTGCAGTCTACCACCAAGTGATAGCATGCCATGGGGTACCAGTTTTATTGCGCTTGAGCAACGACAGATTGGATACTTTACTTGAACTGTCAAACATTGTCATCAAGGAGAATACATTGCTTATTTTAGATTTTTTTGGGTTATATTTTTCAATACAAAAATCTGGGATTTGTCCCCTCGGAATGAAATAGAGAATGGCAAAAGGCAAACATATTTCCATAATTGTCCCAGCGATTGGTTCGTCTAGTTGCTTTCTGCTCTACTTTCTTAGTTTTTCAAAAATCGTTGCTAAGCTAAGAATTGAAATGACATTTCGCAAGGTGATTCGTATTACGGGACAATTCCCACAAGACCACTGAAAGGTGAAAAATTAAAAGAAGTCCACAATAAATTTAGATAATTAATTCTAATGCATTTAAATACTCCCTATAAGATTTGAATCACCAATTTCACGAAAACGTTATTTTAACGCAAGCAATTGCAATACAAATTAGTGGGAAATGTCCCGCACGTCCCGCACGTTTATGTTTATAAAAAATCCACAAATAACTAATAGGCGTTAGTTTTTACATTTCTCTAACGAAGGAAGAAGTTGCCACCGTTTATACTAATAAATGTAATCTATAAAGGATTTCTTATACCAAAACAGTCCAAAAGTGTGAAAAATGGGAAATGTCCCGCATACCGTGAAGACGACTTGTTCAAATATACGTCAATGAAATAGAAAAAAAACGTAAATTGTAGATCGCTTGAGTCTTTCACAAAGCCTCAGAAAGTTTGAAGTCCAAAAATTAAATCTAAGTGTGAATTGTAGATGTTTCTTTAAATGGGATCTGTCCCTCGTGACGATTACAAACACATCAATAATATCGCAAAATAAGCTCTGAACCAACAAAAAAACATATTTAACGCTTCCTTATGACGTTATTATGTATGTCCAACCATCCAAGATGGTTAGCAGCCGTTCTAGTAGCATTAAAATCACAAATCGCACTTAGGGGACACTTCCCATTTTGCGCTCGAAACGTGGCTGATCGGAAAAGTTGTCAAAAATATAACTTACCAATTGCATATAATCCCGGGAAACTGAGGGCAAGTAGTAGTTAATAAAGGGGACGCGTTCTGTTAATTTGTTGGCTTTAGCTTGACAGGTTACAAAATAATCAAACTTTTTCGTGACTCACAAAAAAATGTTTTGGTTAGGTTGTACCAGGTCTTGTTAGGACGTTAGTAGGTAACCCGACTTGATCGCGAAATTCGCAAAATATTTTGTCCCCTCTCTCAATTTCACTGTGTTATGGCCTGTGTTTCTTGAAAAGGTAGTGTATTATTTGAGCATTGTGTCCTGAAAGTTTCAGGAAATTTGTGAAAAAATCCGAGTTTTATCCGTACAAGCGGGAATGTTCCCCTTTTCATTGCATTTATGACAATATGTCGATTTCATTGATTTGGACTTCAGTAAAACGTTAGGAGCAGTAAAGTACATTCATGAAGGTTGTCATACTTGAGAGTAACACGCTCTGATCGAATTTTGGCAATTTTATGAAGGAATAAGCTAATACAATTTCGCGGGACAAAAAGTCGTCATTTGAAACAACTGTATTGTATTGTGTTGTATTGTATTGTATTTTATTCGCCATTAATAGAATTTACAAAGTAGATAATACAAAGTAATATATAAAGGTTAGTGGCGAGGAAGCCTAAAAAGAAACCATTAAGGGCTTATGTGAATTTAGGCTTCCTCTTAGGACAATAGCAAGTGGATAGATATAGCGAGTAACTATGACGAACTGGCGTTTTTTCCTTGTTATTTTTTGCGTTACCTGTATTCTTAATAATAATTAATCATGATTAATATTTACTTTGAAAAGAGAAAGGGAGGCGGAGTTAATAAGTTCAGTATCAAGTGAATTAAATAACTTTGGACCTTGAAAGTATACAGAAAACTGCCTTATGTTGGTTTTACATAAGGGAGTGCGATAATTAATAAAAAAAAATCAGTGTGTGCAAACTTTGAAAATTTAAGCAGAAACGTACCTATACTGGTAGGCAAGGCTTTGCCTACCATAAAAGGTTTCTGCATAAATTTTCAAACTTTGCGCCTATAACGAAATCGTAAGGCTCTGGGACAACCTCGTTCCCAGGGGTCTTTACGCGCCTAATCAAAGATGGCGTCCATCTTTGATTAGGCGCGTAAAGACCCCTGGGAACGAGGTTGGCTCTGGGAAACTCCAAAATTTGTGCCCTGATTGGTGTTTAATAACACAATACAGAAGACGTGCGCGCGTAATTTGAATTTGAACTTGAAAGGAAGAAGACAAAATGCGGGCGAACAGGAGTCACGAGCGTGTCTTTTATGTCTGATATTTCGTCAAGTAGCCGGAAAAATTCAATATTAAGCATTGAAAATCAACAACTATGTAGTAAGTATTCCTTTCTCCTTCATTAAATGAGATTGAACTTGTATTTTGAGCTTAGAATAACAAAGTAGAGTGTACGTGATCCCTTGTCAGTCTTCGTACTTGGATTTTGAAGTAATCTGCTGGGAATGGACAGCTTTTCCCTCGATATATCTATTGATCTTGAACTTCCAGGAGTTATATGTAAAACATGTTAACTAGTTTTTTTTATGGAGACATAATCCAAGACGTGGCCTTTCTAGTTGTATATCAACGTGAACTATTGTATTCCGAGGTTAGGGTTCTTTGTATTTCTGACAGGGTACTGTTGTTTTGCTGTAGTTCATTGTTTTGAATTTGAGGACGTTGATACACCTAGACAGAGCCTAAATTGTGGGAAAGATTCAAGAATATGAATATAAGGAAAACAAACACTCATGTCCACATAAAGTTGGAGCAGGGGATTCAAATGACTGGACTGCATGACACTTTAATTAAGAAAACATTTGTATTATGCAGTTATCATCTTATGCAGTTTTAGCAAGGCTTCACAAAAAAAAAAATTCTTTGAAAAGTAGAAATTGATGTATTAATTAAAAGCTTCACACATGTATGCTTTTGGTACTGGAAGATTTCGATTTTTTTCTGACCTCTGTTTTTTTAGAGTTTTAATCTAAATATCCTTGTGGGAAAAGCTAATCCTGATAGGCTGCCCTACAACACTGAATAAAATTGTCTTATTAAAAAATATTAATCTAGTGGGCCTTTTGCAGGATAAAATCATGTGGTTGTACTGGAGGGCAAAACAATATTTGAATTCTTTAAAGGCACTAATGTATGACATCAGTTACGTGTTATTGGGAAAACCTGCTTGTAAATAAGTCCCCACCTCCAATCAATCATTTGTTGATCTTTCTAAAACTGAATTTTTGAAGTTGGCCAGTTATCAAAGGGATATACATATATATACAGTATCAGCAAGTGACTATTTCCTGCAAAAGGCCTATTATTAGCTGTATGAAAACCATCTGTATTTAGACAAATAGAATAACATAACACCCTATTTTGAATACTTACACTGCATGTCATTCTCAAAGTATATGTATATCATCCACAGAAGTTTCCAGGTTCTCATCGTATTAAAACTCTATAAATATGGCAGAAACAACAGATGGAAAACAGTCAACATTCACTTTTTTTCTGTCATCTTCCAGAAGTTTGATAGTGACAATTAAAAAATATTTTGAAGTTAACTAAACCAAAACCATCAGGACTCTGTTATTGACAAAGACATTTATTTAATTGGAGGGATTATCCAGAGGGGTATATAATAACTGGGGGAGTAAACATGGATTCAGGAGGAGGGTGGTTAAACATGGTATTCTATAGTAGCTTCATGCTTTGTTTTGTACAAAAGCCTTTTTTGTGAATTATACTTTTTACAGGTTTAAAAAGATAGTGTTGTAAAATTCATCTCCCATTTTAATAAAGAGCATGGGTTTCTCATGCATGGCTAAAGCAATCTATCTATCTGCCAGCTTATGATTCCAGTTATGTAGTCTTGTAATTTTTGTTCTGTTGTCTCATGTTGGCTTCACTCTTTTCAATTCTGTCTGGAAGGGTCATGTTCCTCATTCATCTGATTGAGACTTAGGGCAGACAACTGTCATTAAAGTGATAAGAATAGAAATCACAAATGATGTTCCAGTATGCTTGATTAGTGTTTGTCTCATTCTGGCTTCCTGGAGAGGAAAGCTTTTTCATGTCCATTTCTGTGCGGAGGAGTTGGGGGTAAAAACAGTTGTCTGGAGGATTGGGAAGGGATTTCGGCGCTTTCTCAGTGTAAGCATATTAATAATTCATTTTTTCGAATTTTCATACAAACCTTCTAAAACCTAACCCCCAAATTTGAAAAAACCCTAACCATTTTAAATCCCAAATCATTAATAGAACGAATCTAAATACACCTGAACTTAATGGGGAATTTAGCGAAGTTTTCAAGTGTTTTCAAGTGCACTTTTGCTTTAACAATTTCAGGACATGCTTACACTGAGAAACCCCCGGGATTTCACAGGGCTGGGAAAACCCACTTTGCATCCATTTGTGAGCCTAGCTTAGCCAAGATGGAAAATGCTGTGGGAACAGGTGAAAAACATGGTTAGGGATGCTTACAGGGAGGAATTTTGTCCTCAGTTGATGCAAATAGGTGTGTCAGAGCATCGATCAGCTTTCCAAAGGTTATAAACTAAGTGTGTCATATTTTACTACTATGTTTTATGTTTTATTGACATAGACAAATTATGGATTAAAAGTATAACGACCACCACTATGTAATTCACTTTATTAATACATAAAACAGTATATAATCATGTGAGAGTTAACAAGTTTAGGGTGAAAAATCAGGCTGTATTATTATTTGAGCAGACTAAACATGTACAGAGACCTATTTCAGTTTTCATAAACACAAACTTTAAAATAAATCAAGTTAACTAACCACGATGACAAGGGGTGGACTACTGTATTTTCATCAGAACGAAAATGTTTACTGTAATAGCAAATTTAAACAAGCATTCACTACTGACTACCCGGTCACCAGCATTTACCAGTCATAATGCGCCTCATCAACAACAATACCTCGTAGGCGTAGCATAGAACAGTTTGTTTGGTATTTTTATCCAGCCGTCGTAAACCCATACCCCAGCCGAATCCTATATGGGCAGCACGCCGAAAACATCCTTTCTTGGACAAACAATGGCTTCTATAATCATTTTCTGCTGTGGTTTCAAGAAAAAAAGTCTTTCTCTGCCTATCTAGTATAAACAAACTAAGTCGCCAGTTCAAACATCGAGTTGTCCGCCATTTTATTTCTGAAGTTTTGAGCATGCGCTGTGAGGACACTGTAGCCAGATTTTGGCTACAAACCTCATTTGCATATCTGGAGTTTCCCAGAGCCTTACGATTTCGTCGAGCATGCGTAGTAAGAAATAAGAGAAGGGTCTGGGGTCGAGAATGCATTTGTCCATGTCAATACGCTTTTTCGAGTCGTGGGATTAGTTTTTTGCTTATAGTGAGTTTTCATATCCTGATACACCCTCATTCTTTCATTCGATTGTTCACGCAACCGTGTTCATCCAGGATAATTATTTGATTATTTCTCCTCATTTTCTCCCCACTCCGCATTTTCCACACTCCGCATTTTCCACACACACTCTCATTTTCCACACTCCGCACCCCGCATTTTCCATCCAACCTGTTTAACAGAAGATTTTGAGCGTTTCAAGTAATGGTATAGATAATAACTGTAGTGTCTACGGCAAGGAATGTCAAAAGGTGTTAATTTTCTATTATTCTTTCTCGAAATTTCATTGGTTAACACTTATAAATTCTATAGAAACCTATAGAAATAATGCATTTTCATTCGATATAATTTTTTATAAAATAGTTTCGATAGTACGCGCGCTCTGATTGGCTGTAAGCCGTGTTTCTATAACTCTATAGAAACATAGACAGTTGAGCGCGCGCTTGAGCTAGTTGTGAGAATTTACGTTTTGGTTATCAAATTAAGCGAGCGTTTCCATGCTTTTATTCGTTTATTTTATAAAGGAAATAGAAAACATTTCCCCCTTGTTTCTATAGAGTTATAGAAACACTTGTGGAAGTTTGGAAGAACTCGAAATAGGTGTGGAAACACTCGCCCTTCGGGCTCGTGTTCCCACTGCCATTTCTCGTTCTCCCAAACTCCCACTCGTGTTTCTATAACTCTATAGAAACACGGAAAATGTTTTCTATTTCTTAAGTGGTTTGAATTTCTTTTTGATCAAACTACCTATATGGTTTAATTTCGAAGAATATCGTGTGTGGGGAAAGTTCTCAAATTTGTGATTGAAAAATCCTTTGTTTTCTCTATATCGGATTAGCTGGATGATGGCTTCTCTGCGTTTTCACAGAAAAAAGAGCCAATAACATAAAAAATACTTTATTTTCGAGATGTAGTTTGGACTGTAGATACCTCCTATAGCACTTAAGGCATATTCAAGAAAAATCGTATGTGGGGAGGCTCATTGCCGCAGAACAATGGATTCTACTACAGTTCTCATCTTGGCCATTACTTAATTACTAAGACCTGATGGGTACATTTCTTTTTTTAAAGGTCTTAAAAACTTCAAAGCTTCCTTTGCAGCTGCTCCTCCATACGGTGAAGAATATGACAAACCAAACATGAAAACACCTGTACCAGGGCCTAGGTCCATGGTAAGGGAATTGGAAATTTATAACATTTAAGATGTTCTTGCCTGTAATGTGTTAAGTGATGTCAGGAGCCCATTACCAGGAGCGTGCATCTCCATATTAGGTCATTACCAGGAGCGTGCATCACCCAGATTAGGTCTGTCCAACAGCAGAACAGATGTTGTACCTATTTTTAGCTTTGTGTTTCCCGCGAGAAGAAACAAATGCCGTCACTTTTAACCAATCAGGATGCACTGAAAAATTGTAATTAACACGGTTCAAACTGCTACAAATACTAAAGCGCAAGAGAACAAAAGACAACGTAATCGCATACCAGAACTTCACGACTATAAATAGCCACATCGTCTACTGTGCTGTGGGCGCTACCCATCACATAGGTACGCTCCTGGTAATGGGCTCCTGGTTGTGTTTAATATTTTAACGAAATTGTCACAATAATATTGATGTAGGAGGTTTATAACTCATATATATAATGATTTATTAACTCTATTGTTCAATTTTAACGAATTAGTCTAAGTATAAATAGGTTGCGTTTAGCCAGTAGTCACATTTTATATTTTTTAAACTGAAGAAGGCCGAACGGCCGAAACGTTTTTAAATAAAGGCACAGTCAGAAGAAGCCTGCTGTACCGACGTATTTTTTCACTCTCATAAATTCGAAGAAAAAAGTAACGTCTGCTTACCCGAGGTCTTAATTAGTTTCCAATATGCAAGTATGTTTTTTTTTTTTGCCAATCAAATTTTAGTGAATTGGCGCGCCAGTGAACACTCTCCTATGATTGGGCAATGGCAAATATATTCTCTGAATTCCTTTTAAATGCAACATTACGTCACTTTTCAGGATATGGAAGGTAAAATCTGATTGGTCCATAACACAATGAGGTGTGCATATTGGAAACTAATTAAGCGCTCGGGTAAGCAGACGTTACTTTTCTCTTCGAATTTACGAGAGTGAAAAAATGCGTCTGCATAGCAGGCTAAGTCAGAAGTTCTCTGTCTTCATTCTTCGCATTACGATCTTCTATACAAGCTACTAATATCGAAGCAGAGGCCAGTATCCCTTTGGATCCTTCTACTGGGAGTGCATCGTTGGACTTATACCATCTTCTATTCATAGTATATATAAATATATATATATACACTCGTTTTCAAAAACATTGCTTTTGATTTATATATATATATACCTTTAGTTATCCATTGTTTTAGCTGTCAAATTTGACAAGAATACTATAAACTAATTGAGATTTTGAGACGCGATACCGAATTATATTGCCGGCCAGTTGGGAGAAAATATATTCCGTATTGGGCGGAGAATATATTTTCTTCCAACGCCGGCAATATAATTCGGTATCGCGTCTCAAAATCTCAATTAGTTTTGTATCGCGATTCAACAGTTAAGTCGGGAATTGTTAAAAGAAAGAAGAGAATGAAGCACCAAACTTATTCTGATCGTAATTTCAATTCTCAAAAGGCGCCTAGTATATCTATGGCAACGGTTTCACGGCTTGAGTGGCGAAAACTTTCGCGACGTGTTTTGAAATCTCTTCAAAAATTATGAAAATTGTACTTTTAGCGAATAAGAGTGTTAGATTTCTGACGGAAACTACAATGCCAACCTTACCTTTAGGATTGAATGATGCTTATCTTGTAATTTACAGTGTTTTGAAGGTGAAATTGTAGAAATCTTGCTGTTGAACAAACGACTTTTGACCTTGACCTGGAACCCATGTAACTGCAAGGGCTCGCGCAAGAGCCAATCAGAGGCTGGTATTCTGAGACGCAATACCATGTTATATTGGCGTCTCAAAAGTAAACAAAGTGATCAGTGAATCGTGATACAAAGGTATAGGTTGTCCTAGACATATGCACATATGGATTTATTGCCTTTGTTCAGTTCGCACCTTTTACATAAAGAACGGTAATCAGCCGTGAACGCGCCCTTTGTGTTTGGTAACAAAGAGCCACGGCTCTTGCTTACCAGTTCGAAGCCCCGAGTTCAAGCCTCAGTATCGGCATCGTATCTTTTTTTTTCTTGTTTTCTTGTTTTGTTTTTTGTTTTTTCTTGTTTTTCCCCCATTGTTTTTTTGTTCTGTTTACATGTGCGTTTCTTTTTGCAGTTTCTTTTTTGACATTGGATAAGAACGGACGCTGTAGATAAAATAATACTGTCATCCTGAAACGGTCTCAATTTTTACCAGACTTTCGAAGTAGATAATAATAACAGCACTGACTGAATCCGCCCAAATTACGCTATTTTCGTTTAGAACGGTGTAGCGATTCTGTTGATGGTTGTGAGTTTGAATAAGCGTAAATTTTTTTAACACTGTGCCGGGCTTACATGTATATACCAGAAACAGTATAGAAAATACTAGATACCCACTGATTCAAAGTATTATATCTTTTATTTAGAAGTAGGAAGCGATTTTAGCAAGTGTTATGAATTTCATTCGTACTGATTTTCTTAAAGTGCAACTAACCCCTTTTGCAATTTTTATGCATACGAATTAATGCATTATTCTCCATGGCGCCTTTCTATCACAACAACATCGATATATAGAGAATATACACAGTCTGCGAGTTGTTACTAAAGAAAACAGTTATTTTAGAGTAAATGCTAAATATTTATTCAAATTATTGTAAAGTCGAATGAGTTGGATGACGTAAGATCAAGAATCGACCCAGGCTTTTTCTTACGCGGTCATGGGTCAGGAAAGGTCAAAATTTCACCATTTCAAACAAGCATAGAACATAGAGTATTCTCTGTCAGCCAAAAATTTCTTCGCAGAAGTACTCAAAAACCTTTCAAAGATTCATATGCATAAAAATTGCAAAAGGGGTTAGTTGCACTTTAACTTAGGCAGCCTGAGCGAGCGACCTCTTTTTTTTTTTCGAGATTTCGAAAACATCGGCCGCGAGACCGTTGAAAATATCCGGCAGTCCAGAAATTGTCCAGAATTCTCTTTGAAACCAATAGTGATGCTTGCATAAGTTCACGGTTTTTTTCTTTGTGAAGGAAGAGAACTCACATGGAATTAAAGGCGTGTACTCGGCGTGAGGTTTACGAGCGTTTGACAGACGATAACAAACTTTTGAAGCTACGCCATGGACGATGTCGATGATTAAAATACTACATTCCCTGCGGCAGTCGAAGCTTTTGCAAAAGAAATGTTCGAACATCCCTTAATAAAATATATGTGGATGATAGTTGTCCGTTAAAAAGAACTCCGTTCTTGTAGTCACGTTTGAAATAAAAGCTTTTAAGGGAATGCAGTCAGAAAAAAAGGGGAAAAAGAAATGAAAAAAATCTTCGCAATAAAAAAATGACGGGAAATGACGAGACTTGAACTCCGGGCTTCGAATTGGTAAGCAAGAGCGTTAACCATTAGACCACCGTGGCTCTTTGTTACCAAATACGAAGGGCGCGTTCACGGTTGATTACCGTTCTTTATGTAAAAGGTGCGAACTGAACAAAGGCAATAAATCCATATCTACATATGTCTAGGACAACGTTAACGGCAACGACTGTATATATTATATACATATAGTCGATCCAGGAAAGGTTGTCTTACAGAAAAGTCAATTACACACATATAACTGTCACGTGTCCGTATATACAGAATAAATTAAATTCCCTGTAGTTCACTGGTGTCGCGAGTTGCTAAGACGCGCGGCCCGGAGATATAGAAAACGAGAAGATTCGGAAGCAAGAATACTCGAGTTCCAGAATAGTTTGGCAGCAAGTACACAGGAGAGAGACACAAATTGGATAAATGCAGTATCAGTTTGCAGGAAGGTTGCGTTTCATCTGGATTTGACGAGTAAACACTTGCGTTTAATTCTAGAAGTTTGGTCGTGCTTTTTGCACGAGCGCGTAGGGCGAGTCCAATTTGAGCTTTTTGGAAAACCATCTGATTGACTTTTAATTAAATACATGGACAAATGAGCGGAACAAATAAGCTTTGCTTCTGTTTATTCAGTCTTGAGTTCATACTAAATCTGTGGCTAATGGTACGCACTTTTCTCAAAATAGCGCAATGACGGGGTCAACACCGTGCACGCGCAAACTAAACTTGCCTATTAACTCAAACCAAGCGCAATTTACTGCATATTGTTTTCCTTTTCCCCCCTTAGGCTTTCATTATAAAATATTGGGTAAAAATATCAGATAGTGAATGCTAGAGAACAGTAAGTTTGAGAAACGTTTTGAACAAAGTTCGATATGTACAAATTGGAATCACAACACAACTGGTATGAAGTCATGCACATCAGGCAATACCATTCAACAATTAGTATTACAAAGTAAAAA
Source organism: Actinernus sp. WN-2022 (assembly GCA_030867875.1). Classification (NCBI taxonomy): domain Eukaryota; kingdom Metazoa; phylum Cnidaria; class Anthozoa; order Actiniaria; family Actinernidae; genus Actinernus; species Actinernus sp. WN-2022. Next base: position 77,253,765 of record JAOWCC010001634.1, on the reverse strand, counting down.
CGTTCAATAATAAATAATACGTAGGGAGGTTTGCTTCAGTAACTAACAACTAACTGGATAAAAAAGCCGGAATGTTTTGCAATGTTTAAATCTTTTAAATCAAACACGCTCAACCACGTAATTTAGTCTAGAATTAAGCTGTTGGTTAGCCCCTAGTTAGCTTCGCAGATAAAAATAACGAAGCAAGGCTAATTTTTGAATATTTAATCTTTTCTTAATAAGTGCCGTTAAAAACAGCTGCAATTTTCTTCAATGCATTATTTAAAATAAACAGATGTGGCTGTATTGCAACCGATGTATTTTTTTAATGATTATATCCAGTCAAACTAAAAAGTTCTTCATACTACACAGGACAGTTTAGTTTTTTATTCGAGAAGCCAAGTGAACTATCATCAGCACGCATTCAGCTCCGGTCGAACTGAATGAGTCATAATGATTCAGTGGTTGTTCTTCATATTTAAACTACAAATTAAAGAACGGAAAAAATAAAGCTAGAGCTTGCATCTATGCTGTCAGTAAATTAAGCCGACTTAATAACTCGCTATCAACTCAGTACTGTGTTGTTGAGTCGAACATCCAACGGCGACACGGCCGAATATTATTTATTCAAACGTAGTATTTAATTTAAATTGAACAAGTTCATATATCATGATGATCTCAAGGAACACTGAGTTATTACTCTCTCGCCAATCGACCCTTGAATTTAAATATCGTGACCAGATAACACAATGTAACTTGTCCTTGCGGTCTGCATGATCCAAACTTCTAGAATTAAACGCAAGTTTTTACTCGTCAAATTCAGATAAAACGCAACCTTCCTGTAAACTGATACTGCATTTATCCAATTTGCGACTTTCTCCTCTATACTTGCTGCCAAACCATTCTGGAACTCGAGTATTCTTTCTTCCGAATCTTCTCGTTTTCTATATCTCCGAGCCGCGCGTCTTACCAACTCGCGACACCAGCGAACCACAGGGAAGTTAATATATTCTGTATATACGGTCACGTAACAGTTATATGTGTGTAATTGACTTTTCTGTAAGACAACCTTTCCTGGATCGACTGTACATATATATATATATATATATGTGCGTGTACGTGTGTGATACCAATACTTTTTTTTTTTTAGTTTTGAGACCCTAACGGTAATGCTTATTTAGTGTAAAACATTAGCAAACTTGATCCTTTGAAGGGAGATAAAAAAATCACTCCTTTTATATAATTTCAACTTAATTAACCATTTTAAGTATGACAGTAGAACATCAATTGTTCCTTCCTTTCATATACATTTAAAACCAAAAGCAAATGGAGTCCTTTTAGGCAACTTGCTCCCCCAGTTGGGTGGGGCCATTATAGGGAGTATCCCCCCCCCCCACTGCTGGGAATCAGTGGAATCTGTGATGGTTCACAGGCGGCCATTTAATAACATTTTTTTTAAATCTTTTTAAAACAGGAGTTAGCAAGGGAGCTATCTTCAATACAGGTAGAAATCAGATACTTGTGCAATCTTTAGATTAACATATAATGTCGACCACGTTAATTAATACTGAAAAATAAGGGACCAAAACCTCTATCTTGAGCAGGTAAGTTTATGAGAAAATGTATATAGAGCAGATTTCGTATGAGTGGGCAAGTTACGGCAATGACTTACAGCACAGTTACTGTACGACATGCCGTGACATTCATATTCAATAGAGCAGATTTCGTATGAGTGGGCAAGTTACGGCAATGACTTACAGCACGGTTACTGTACGACATGCCGTGACATTCATATTCAATAGAGCAGATTTCGTATGAGTGGGCAAGTTACGGCAATGACTTACAGCACGGTTACTGTACGACATGCCGTGACATTCGTATTCAATAGAGTGGATTTCGTATGAGTGGGCAAGTTACGGCAATGACTTACAGCACGGTTACTGTACGACATGCCGTGACATTCGTATTCAATAGAGTGGATTTCGTATGAGTGGGCAAGTAACGGCAATGACTTACAGCACGGTTACTGTACGACATGCCGTGACATTCATATTCAATAGAGTGGATTTCGTATGAGTGGGCAAGTTACGGCAATGACTTACAGAACGGTTAATGCATGACATGCCGTGACATTCATATTCAATAGAGTGGATTTCGTATGAGTGGGCAAGTTACGGCAATGACTTACAGGACGGTTACCATGCCGTGACAATGAAATGGTTTTCCATCATTTTTGTATTCCTGATCCAATCAAATTACAGAGTTACAGTCAGGAGCCCTCCTGTTACAGTACAGTAAATAAAGTATGTTATTATATGGCAGCTCCGTGAGCAGGCAAGATGACTCTGAATGCTGCAATCTGATTGGTTGCTCAGCGGGCAAGATTTTTTCATCTTGCCCGCTCAGGATTTTCAAAATTCGCTCACAATTCTTCGTAAACAAATAGTGATACGATAGAACCCATACATTTTGAAAGAAACTAAACAATTTGTGATAAATACTAATTTAAAAATCGTTCTGCTTTTTCGTTTACAGCTAAAATTCAACTTTTTAGAGGGATTAATGCAGTTTTTTCTGGCTCTCGCAAGTTCGATGAAAACAACTGCAGCAAAAGCGACTGAATTGAATGAAGATAAAAAAGCGAAGCTGAAATGGCCGTGACTTCAAAAACACAAAGAAAAGTTCGGTTACCTCACAACGCTAATACAATCGTGGTACAAAGAAATAAAATTATTACGGAAACGAGTCAGCTTAGCACACAGTTTCATCAAACTCGGAAAGCAGGTTTTATATTGTATGAGCTAAGAAATTCAGCATTCACATTTGGTAATTGGCTTACAAATTAAGAGTATTTACTAATTAATACTTACAAGTTTGTTTGTATTCTTCTACAGCTCTATTTGTCAAGTTTTGCAGTGTCCTTATCTGAGTTATCGCCACTCGAGTGATTTCAACGCCGGTTTTCAACTTTCAAATCTTCCACAAGCACAAATATGCACATTTTTGTCTCTAGATAATGCATTCGGCCTTCCTGATTAAGTTGTCATTGAAACTCAGTACATCTGATGTAAAGTACAGGTCAGTTTTCATACGTAAAAAGGCATTTTTTACGTCGGAAAACAAACTGTTTTGAACGCCACAAGGTTGAACTTTAGTTTAAGTGAAAGTCTTCGACTCTCAGTCTAATTTTAGATTGATTTCTATTCGCTCTTCAGTTTACCACGCAATGGGTTCCTGGCGCGTGTGTCAAAGTGTGATTTTATTCATTTTTGCCATATAATAAAAACCTTATTGACCAAGCTTGTTCGTGGGGGAATATTGGCCTCGTTCATTTTTTCGTTTTTATGTTCGTCTCGGTCCATAACACGCAAAAAATGAACTTGACCAATATCCCCCCATCTTGACCTCACGCTTGGTCAATAAGCTCTATTTATTACATGGCAGCTCCGTGAGCGGGCAAGATGACTCTGAATGCTGCAATCTGATTGGTTGCTCAGCGGGCAAAATTTTTCCATCTTGCCCGCTCAGGATTTTACAAAACCGCTCACAATTCTTCGTAAACAAATAGCGATAGAACCCATACATTTTGAAAGAAACTAAACAATTTGTGACATGAAGGCAAATACTAATTTAAAAATCGTTCTGCCTTTTCGTTTACAGCTAAAATTCACCTTTTTAGAGGGATTAATGCAGTTTTTTCTGGCTCTTGCAAGTTCGATGAAAACAACTGCAGTAAAAGCGACTGAATTGAACGAAGGTGGACTTACGGAGATAAAAAACTATAGCGAAGCTGAAATGGCCGTGACTTCAAAAACACAAAGAAAAGTTCGGCTACCTCACAACGCTACTACAATCGTGGTACAAAGAAATAACATTAATACGGAAACGAGTAAGCTTAGCACACAGTTTCATCAAAGAAAACAGGTTTTATATTGTATGAGCTAAGAAATTCAGCATTTACATTTGGTAAATGGCTTACAAATTAAGAGTATTTACTAGATTAATACTTACAAGTTTGTTTGTATTATTTGTCAAGTTTTGCAGTGTGTTTATCTGAGTTACCGCCACTCGAGTGATTTCAACGCCGGTTTTCAACTTTCAAACCTTCCACAAATATGCACATTTTTGTCTCTAGTTAATGCATTCGGCCTTCCTGATTAAGTTGTCATTGAAACTCAGTACATCTGAAGTAAAGTACAGGTCAGTTTTCATCCATAAAAACGCATTTTTTTACGTCGGAAAACAAACTGTTTTGAACGCCACAAGGTTGAACTTCAAGTGAAAAGTCGTCGAGACTCAGTCTAATTTTAGATTGATTTCTATTCGCTCTTCAGTTTACCACGCAATGGGTTCCTGGCGCGTGTGTCAAAGTGTGATTTTATTCATTTGTGCCATATAATAAAAACCTTATTGACCAAGCTTGTTCGGTCAATATGGGGGAATATTGGCCTCGTTCATTTTTTGCGTTTTTATGTTCGTCTCGGTCCATAACACGCAAAAAATGAACTTGGCCAATATCCCCCCATCTTGACCTCACGCTTTGTCAATAACCTCTATGTATGGTTACGGAAAGGCTACTCGCGGATATGCCATATTTTTGTCCCACTCATACGAAATCTGCTCTAGCAGTGCTGTCAATAAAGGTTGGTACGTATAGCAGGTAAAGATCACTGGCTATTTACCCAGCTGGCTACTTTCATCTGCCAGAGTATTGGGGGGGGGGGGGGGGGCACATGGTTTATAGTGCTACTGCTGATAAAGCTATTGAAAAAATGACCATGATAATGTGGCACGGTTACCATATATGGCATGCTGTGACGTTGAAATGGTTTTCTTATTGTATTTGTCTTTCTGATGTAATCAGATTACTGTATATTTACGATCCACTCATACGAAATCCGCTCTAAGGTTTTTTAAAACCTTAAAGTGCCCTTAACACCTTTTGCTATTTTTATACCTATGAAACTTTGAAAGGTTTTGAGTACTTCTGCGAATAATTTTTTTGGTTTACAGAGAATACTCTATGCGCTACGCCTGTTTGAAATGGCGAAAATTGACCTTTCCTGACCCATGACCGCATAAGAAAAAGACTGGGTCGATTCGCGGGTGACGTAATCTAATTAATTCCACTTTGCTATAGTTTGAATAAATACTTAGCATTTTGTTTTATGGAGACTATACACAGTCTGCGAGTTGTTAGTGAAGGAAAAAGTAATTTGAGACAAAATGCTAAGTATTTATTCAAATTATAAAGCAAAGTGGAATTAATTAGATGACGTCTACCCGCGAATCGATCCAGTCTTCTTCTTACATGACGAATTGTTCAAGCAAGCAACCGTGAACGACAATCCTGCTGGTGTACGTTGGATCAAACTAGTGATCTAATCGGCTATCAAATAAAAAATAACTATGAAGAAGCAAAGACCGATACAACGTAGAATTTTGAAATTAGTTGGTACAATATTTCGGCTGGCCACACCAGCCTTCTTCAGGTACAATGAAGAACTGATTTACATTGGCGTGTATTTTTGAACGTGATACTGAGCTGTCATAAAACAGATTACAACGCGGTCATAGGTCAGGAAAGGTCAATTTTTCGGGATTTTTCACCATTTCAAACAAGCGTAGAGCATAGAGTATATTATCTGTAAACCAAAATATTCTTCGCAGAAGTACTCAAAACCTTTCAAAGTTTCATAGGTATAAAAATTGCAATTATAATAAATTAAATATAATAAATTATTGTTTAAATAAATGTTACAAGTATGTATATGTAATAATATTAAAGTGCACCTAACCCTATATTTTTATTTAAGTAACCTTATTTTCCTCCCCACTTCCTTGTCCTGTGCATTTTACATGTGTCTTATCTTTGGTAAAATTTGCAGATGGAAAAGGCAATTAAGTTCTTTGTGGATTTTGATAGCAGCCGAGGAAACTATGTTGTGGATGCTGATGGAAATGTTATGTTGGATGTCTACCAGCACTTTGCTTCAATGCCATTAGGTGATTTTTATCCGTTAATATTACCAGAATGTTATGGCTGAAAATAACTTCAAATGCCTAATTTATAAGCCCTAGCCAGTTATCTTTTACCCTGGGTTCCAGAGGCTCGAAAGAGAGTTAAGAGGGTCCTGGGGAAGAAAGTAATTTGAACGAGCATTTAACAAATTCTCTCTGGGATCCATCTGTTTTGACATTTCACCTTCTCGCTTCAGTGCTCCGCGTAATCAAAACAAGGAAACCGGTTTGATGAGGCATTTTAATCCCTCATTAGCATACTCAACACGAAAGTGAGATTAGCAGCTCGCGAGCCCAGGGGTTCGTCGCTTCGCTCCTCAAGTTCTCGTCGCTTCGCTCCGCTCCTCGAACTCGAACCCCTGGCAACCAGGATAGTTATCTTTAAGTCAAACTGGGAAACAAAATGACTGACATAAGAACAATTATAATTTAAAACGTCTGCTATTTTCGTTTAGTAAGGAATCAAATTTCAATGACGTCATTTAATTTTTGTCAGATCCATATATTAAAAGATCTTTCTCTCAGATTGTAAGTATCAAATTTCTGATACCTAAAAACAACTGTATAAATAAAGAAATTCAATATGTTGTTACTCAATTCATTTTCAAATTATTAGCATAATGGTGTTGCTTTATGGATGCTTGTCGTTCTCAAAGGGATTAATTGCCCATATAGAACACACCCTGTATAACATTACACATTTTTACGTTAACTCTAGCTTCGTGAACACATCCTAGTTCTTACACGACTCTATAGTTATTTGTGCTAGCATTTGTTACATTGCATGTTTTAGTGTAATTTTCAACATGGGTGTATAAAGCAGTCCAAATCGGAGCATGCATTTGGCCCTCCGGGAAAACATTGCGAGGGACTGTTATCGCCCGTCATTTCTTCACCGGACGCTACTCCCAACGCTACTCCCAACGCTCCTCATCTTCAAGCTTCTCCCGACCGCGCCGCCTGGACGTTCTATCACGTCACCCAGGTGCATGGGCTACAAAATGCGGATATTGCGCCCGCACAACAACAGCGGCTTCCACTGTGAAAATAGCAAACACAAAATGGCTTCCCGTCCCAAGCGTCTGTCGTCTTCCTTTATTTTAATGCAATAGGTCAATATGAAAGCTTTCAGAATCTGGACACATGAGAGCCTTCGTCTTCAGTTTGAGTACATACCAGCTTCTGAGCTGCTTGAACAGGCTCGTTGGCGTTCCATTTGGACTATGTTTACATACTTGCTGCAGATTTTTACGTGACTATCAAGACACTATCATTTGTGACTTTTTTGGAGTATGGTTGGCCAATCGGATATACGAGACCTTTTCTCCCAGTATTTGATATGAGAACACATCGAGGTGTCTTGAGTTTCCCTATTAAATAGTCTTGGCGCTTATCTTCACAACGAACTCCTACTTGGACGTATAGCAGGCCCATTTGACCCCGCATTTGACGTTCCACCTTTTGACCATGCACGAAACACGATTCAGGGGAGCGTCGCGTGATTGTCGTATTCATGCGGTAGGTCAGTTAATGATGACATTTCGAGTGACACATACTTGCAATTGGGGGAATTAGTTACGTTAACTTACCAACCGTCAGCCGGATTCTATAGTGTACGCGATTCTTAATTCATCATGATCGTGGTTGCATTTTATTCAAGCGTGATCTTCGAAAGACCTACAGACAATTACCCTTGGATCCAGGGGATTCCCATTTACTTGGCTATATCTGTACTTTGATACTGTGCTGGCAATGAGTTTACGTTCGGTCGCGACGCGATGGCGTCGGTCGCGATGTCGTACCAGCGCACTACGAGTATTGTAACTTGGATTTTCCAACAGTACGGATATACGATGTTTATTTACCAGGACGGTTGTATTGGCGTTGAACCTTCAGGCCGTGCTAAGTAAACACTGCCTTCGTCGAATTATAGGAACTTTGTTGGCTTCTCTGTCACGTCAGCCGTCGTGTTGAAAAAAATACGGAATTTCGCAAAGACATTCGATGGTGGTGCCGATTTTTACGTGTATATTACAACGCTGCATGACAGTGTACATGATCAACACATGCAGCTGACTGCAGGTCTTCGCCAAGGGAGGTTTTTGCAACAGCTAGATGTTTGCTTTTCAGGCTATGGTGGCCTGTCGGTGGCGATCAGTACTTCCATTCAACATTTCCAGGTTTTATTGTGGCTGAACAACTAGACATTAATGCACTGGAGCTACTCACTATAGTGGTTGGACCTTAAATTATGGGGTTACCGCTGGTGAGGTCTTCGATTCACCGTACGTTGTGACAATTTGGCCGCGGTCACTCAATACCGGTCGATGTCGAAGCCCATTTATGAATGCTTGCTTGCGCGATATCTGCTATTTGTCAGCTACTCATGACTTTGAGCGTCGCGCAGTGCACTTGACTATTGCCCACAACCGAGCAGCTGATTAATTATCACGTCATCAGCGCTTTCTACGTTATGTCCAGACTAAACATCTCAACGAAATAGCCGTTCCAGCACGATTATTTGAGCTGCGGTGGGCACGCATAGTAACTTCAAACTTTTATCACAGTTTGCAAGCAGTCCCAGCAGATTTAGAAACTGTTTGCTTATATTCTATACACATGTTTTAAGTCGTACACTTACTCCGCCTTCTATCAGGAACTATCTGAACGGAGTTAAACTGTTACATATATTAGTTGACGCAGGCTATTCATAATGTCACTCACGTTACGAGGCATTTCCCGTAAAGCTCTCCATACTCCACGCAGAGCTCCACCAGTCAACCCATTAATTTTACTTCACGTTGCTTGTACGGCTCATTCATAGTTTGGATCCGACCGATAGTACATTTTAATGTTCATTTTTATTTGCATTCTTTTTATCCGTCTCGCGAATATCGTACCGCTTTCACGGCCTGCATGCCTTTGACCATAACCGTAATTTATTCGTGGGGACGTCACCTTTAATTCGACCAAAGGCAACCAAGCTCTAATTTTGAGTTGTCCGTCGTCCAGTTTATTAGCGATTTGTTTTTTTTCCTGAGGAGATCAGAAAAGGAAAAACGCCCAAATCGCTAATAAATGACATACTTGTCCAATACTCTGACAAATTTATGCATAGCATTGTTTTGTATTTTATTGTGTTGCATCGTTCTACTATTGTATTGTATTGTTAAACTATTGTTATGTCGATATAATACAATACAATGCTATGCATAAAGTTGTCAGAGTATTGGACAACCCTCATAAATGACAAAGGACAACAGATAGAGCAAAGGTACGTTTATTTCAGTTGATTTTAACCTATCAATATATAATAGTAAAATTTGTAATTTTCCCCGTTTATAGTAGCTCCCATACAAAGCCTATATACTGACTAATAATATACATGAAAAAAATGCTCAATTCTGATTGGTTGAGGGCAATGCAATTTCAAGGAAACACAGTGCAGAAAAAAGGAAACATAGTGCCGAAAAAAGGAAATACGATGCAAATTTCTTTGGAAAGCAATGAAACATTTCCTTTCGACTTCTGAAAACAATTTGAATGAATTTGAAAGTGTGAACTATTATTGTTTGTTGACTGAATAAATTACTTTGTCACATGACTCGCCAACGTCACTTCCTGACAATTTTGTTTCATGTATATTATTAATAAGTAATCATACGGTTTTCTCGTGCAATTTGGGATTAATTTTCACTCGTGTGTTTTCAGTTCAAAGAGCTCAAATTGCACTCGCCCTGCGGGCTCGTGCAATTTTGATACTCTTTGAAAAACCCACTCGTGCAAATTAATCCCAAATTGCACTCGAAACCGTATGATTACCTATACAAATAAACACACCAAGTACAACTCAAAATTAGAGCTTGGGTTGCCTATGTACTTATAAGCTTTATCTCCCAATGCCAGGTAAGTAAAAGCTAGCTGGATTAGTGATGTCATCTATTCTCCATGCTGCTTTTCTATCACAACAACATTGATTTATAGAGAATATGTTACCCAGTTTGTGAGTTTTTAAACTTAAGAAAAACATTCATTTGAGTCGAAAGTGTCTTCCTGTAGTAATGATAGATATATAGATAATACTTTATTTAAAGAGGGTGCACAATTACAGTAAATACCGTATTCTCCCTTGTGGCCCTAACAAAAAGGACTGAAAATAACAAAAATACAAAGGGGGAGTAGTTGGAAAAGAGGGGAGCTCTGCCCCTCCCCTTCTCCCCCTAGTACCTTGCATTAGCTGTTTTTAGCCGGTATGTTGGTAAATAGCTAATAATTTAAATATTTCAGGCTATAACCACCCTGCTCTTATCAAAGCAGTACAAGATCCAGCTAACATTGTGAGTAGTTTAACATGTTTTTGGATATACAATCATTATTCTGTCCTTGTCTTTCGTGTTTAACTTGATGTGTATATGAGATTTTGACTGGGTGCAATGTCAGAACCAAATGTATTTGGTTTCGGGTATTTAGAGCGGTTTTCAGTCGAGTGTAGTAAAACCAAACGCAAATTACCCACAGCCAGCCAATCATAGGAGCGAGTAATCACAAGCAAATCATAAATGGCTTCCCTGTGAGCCAATGACAAACCAAAGCAAAACCAAAAGCAATTTGCGTTTGGTTTTGCTTTGGGTTCTGATTGGTTGGTTTACTTTCTCAGCCAATAGGAGAGCTTAGTAAACGCAAAACAAAACATTTCCGACACTCAATTGAAATCCAATTGAAATCTCTCTGAGAGAGCTTAAGCACCAGACGTTTTTTTCAGATGTCAAAAGACCGAGAGAAGACTAGATTTAAAACGGCGGTAAAATATTACAAAGCTGGTACACGTTTCTGACCGATCAGCACGGACAGAAAGACTCTTGATTTGATGTTTGTGACGTCACGTTACGCACGTGCTGACGTCAAAATGCGCCAAAAAAGGAAAATATTACTTTCGGGTGCCGTCCGCGACTCACGAACGTCTGGGAGGTTGTGGATTCAAACCACGACTCAGGGCCACCACTCACGGTCTTAAAATAACTGGGCATGGTTTGCACGGGCCTTGAAAAGTCCTTGCATTTTGGCAGATTAGGTTTTCTCCTTGAAAAGTCCTTGATTTTTTTTACAAAACTCCTTGAATGTTGTTGAAACCTCCTTGGATGATTGAAAAGTCTGAGAAAGGGTCTTACATTGGTTCTAATTAAATTGCGTATAAACTTGAGGGGGAGGGGGGGGGCTCCCATATATAAGCTATACCGGCGAGTATGTACCGCCCAACGGGGTCGTGATTTTTGACATTTTGCTCTAAAACGGGGTATCAATTTTAGAACTGAGACTTAAAAATGCCTGGAATGCGCTCTGAAACGGGGAATGATATTTATTCAGAGAAGCGAAAATGGGGTATAAAAAAGCGTGGTATCAACATTAATCAAACTCTAAAACGGGGGTATCAAAATTAATCAAACTCTAAAACTGGATATCAAAATTAACAGAAAACTACTCTTAAACGGGGTCGATATTTGAGGACCAGGACGGTATATATCCACCCAAAATTTGGTAGAGTAAACCCCCGGGTTAGGACGCTATATCGTAGGCCCCGACTGAGAATGTAAACAAATCTCTGACAGTGACCACCTCAGTAGATATAGTAGCCTGCGTTGGAGTATAGGAGCGCAGCTAGCGATACTCCAGAGCCGCATCGCAGGCTATATACGCTCCGAAAAAACCCACGGAAACGCTTGCTACGCAGGCTACAGGCTATAGATATAGAGTTACTTTATTAATAATAAAGGGGTGCAGTGCTGTGGAATTCACTTCCTCGGGCGTGCCAAGGTACACTGACCTATACTAAATTTACGAAATCGCTGCCATAGTTATATATGTAGGATAATTTATTATAGTTTTATCAATTTTATCGCTTTTTACAGTATAAGTATTTAATATTTAGAATAGGTTTTTAGCTATATTGTAATTTATATATTAGACACGGCTCTCTGGAAGAGCATGATTATATGAAGAGACTCCGTGAGTAAATATAGAGATACAAGTGTGCCCAATTAGCGATACCATGCTAAATACATTTGACAACTCAAATATAGTGTATTATTAAATATTATTATTATTTTTTATTATTTATTATTAGTTCTGGCATTTGTAGCAATAATGACATTGTTCAGGGATATCCAATTCAGACTATATTTTTAGAACACTAAGTGTAACAGTAGAACGCCGTAACAATAAGGTTTTACAACAGACAAGAAAGGAAAGGCTGGTTCAACGGTAGAGTTTTTTTATTCCTTTTACAGGAATGCAATCAGTGACACGTGATCAAATGTACACGATGGCAAAAGATATATCTGATTTTGAATTCATTTATAATTTTAAAGGAACTTGTAAGCTTCGGTAGTGTAACCTGTTTGTAAATGCTATTTTCCACTTCCAATCAATTGTCAATCTTTCTAATAAAACAGCGTGATATACATGTATCAGCATGTAACTGTTTCCTGTAAAAGGCCAAACGCTTTAAGCGAACTTATATAAACAGATGCTTTTTTAACTTTATTTGAACTACTTTTTCCTGGTGCGATTGGTAGTAGAATGATTATAACATTTATTTATTTTATTTTATTATAACGATATATTATAATGTATTACCTTATCTTATTAGAAGATTTACTTACTAATCTCATTAGAACTTATTAGCTTATATTATTAAAACGATCATAACTTATTACCATATTTATTTTTTATTTGCTAGATTTTTATTATCATTATTTACACTCATGTTAACTCGCACATCTGTTGTTGAGTATTTTAATAAAAAAACTATTACTATTATTATTTAGTAAGAGCAAAGGGGCCAATTGCAACGTTTAATGCCTGGCCATTGGATGGTTCAAATGGAACTGATTGAAATCAAATGGACGTGTTAGAAAGCACTCGAGGGCAAAGCCATGGTAACCCCTCTCCTGTGCCTTCTAGAGATAACCATTATTATTATAATAGATTTCTACATAATTCATTAATAAACAAATAAACTGTAAATAATATTTTCCAGCCAACTTTGGTCAATCGAGCAGCTCTCGGTGTTTTACCTCCCACTTCCTTTGTGCAAGATCTCAAGGATGCTCTTTTAGTGGTAAGAATGGGTTACATGTGTGGAAAATTATATTAAATAAATACCATTGTAATAACTATGTAATGCTAGTTATTTTTTAAAAAAGGTTACAAGTTTTGTGTATCATGCCTTATGTATATAAATTAACTTGCATAATTTGCATGTTCCAACTCAGAAATGCATTAATTTTATGGTGTCTATTTAGTCGATTCTGTGTGTGCCATATAAGGGATTCATATGTATTTGTTGGACCTGCATTGTCTTTGAATGCAACACATGCATGCACAATGCAATGTGCTCAATAGCTGATATTACAGTGACGTCTGCGAATAGCAGTTTCAGCGGTATTGACCCGAACGCCTCACTTCAATGCAATGAAGCGCTATTCAAACTGTGTATCTACATTAGTCGTGCTTGTTAGGAGGGTGTTGGTGTCATGCAAGAATACTGGTTTCAATGGCGCTTCAGTACATCGAAGTGAGGCATTCGAGTCAATATCGCTGACACTGCTATTCGTAGATGCCACTGTAGTATCAGCTATTGCATGATCTCGAGACACTCATCCTTTTTTAAAGGTAGCTGTATATACTTGCCAACATTCAGAATTCCAATGTGGGACACGATATCGAAGTCGAAGAAAACGTTCTTTCACTAATATCTCTGCAAAGGCCGTGACAAGAGAAATGTGGAACAGAAACAAAAGATGTAATAGAGTCAATACAAATGAATCAATAGTAAGTAAAAATGTGAAATGGTGACGAAGAAACGAAAATCCGGGACTTTTTCACGACCGTGCGGGACGCGGGACAAATTACTAAAATCCGGGACTGTCCCGCAGAATCCGGTATGGTTGGCAAGTATGTAAATACACTAACATCATCTTTTTAGCTTGTGTCGTGAATGAAGCCATTGCTACCGACATAATATTCCTCTTCAGTTTTATTAATACACTACTCTAGAAGTACACAGCACAACACTCCCTATACTTTCATATCATGCGTTCGATCGATTGTTCACTTGATTGACAGTTAGTTATCAAGGTTTCAGTTCCCTAGTGAACTTATGCCTACATTCATCGCCCAGAATGCTATTGTTTTCGGCGACATGTACTTACGGCTGTGATGTTTAACTGAGGTCTGCATAATTATGAGTAATACTAATTATTATTCAATAACACGACTATGATTGGCTACTAACTAATCGGTGTGGGAATACCATACTCCCACATCACATTAAGCACATGTCAATCACTGTCGTTCACTCACCGGTGTGGGACTAATGAAATCCCTACGCTCGTTAACGAGATGTCAATATCCCTAACCTCGCTCATTTAGTAATTATCCTAAACTTGTTATATCGATAGATGAAACTTCTGTGCCACAAACCTTGAGAAGCACACACCCGTTATATGAAGTCCCCACTAGAAAATTGTTCTGGACGCTTGGCCAAGAAGTTACCGTGTTAGTTTGAACTCAAACAAGTGCGGCTCTTAGCCAGTTCGGAGTGAAGAGTTTGGCTTCTACGGCAGACAAAAGTACGAGAAACGTCTTATTTTAAAGATAAAGATTATTTGGTTTTAATCCGCTATCGCCTTTCACGTTCTTCTCTGATCGAGGTTGTCGTGTTCACTTTTAATTACCGAGTTAGCTTGAATTCTACAGTTCCGCTCTTAGCCGGTTTCGGAGTGAAGACGGGAGGTTTCATTTTTAGGAGTTTCACTACTGGCACAGACAGAAACACCAGGAACGTCTCATTTCAAAGTTGAAGATTTAAAAAAGTCCGTTTCTTCATTTGATTTTGATGCGCTATCGCTTTTCACGCTGTTCTCCGAGTTTGTCATGTTTACCTACAAACGTTTTGCCGCTCTGGCTTCACACTTAGCCGGTTCGGAGTGAAGACGGGAGGACGTTACAGTTTTAGGAGTTTGACTTCAAGCGCAGACAGAAACACCAGAAACGTCTTGTTTTACAGCTAAAGACCTTAAAAATCCGTTTCTTTATTTAATTTTGATGCGCTTGGATTTTCCTACGTTGTTCTTTTGAATCATATAGTTTCAACACTTACAAAGGCTCGTGCGATACAACTCGTGGGACACACTTGTTTTCTTGTTTACAACCTAAAGTTCTAAGGGTTTCCGGCCCTTTGTCTGGTAATGCTTTTGTTTCCAAATTGTTTACGACCAAAACTTCTAATGCTTCCCGCTTCCCTTCTTGCATTGTGTCTGCAAGCTCAATTTCAATGCTTAATTAGGTGTATGTGTGCTATTGTTCATGGAGGAGGAGCTTAGAAGTTTACTGAGGTCTCGCGGGAATATTTAAAATTCAAATTTAGCAAGCGAATTTCTGTTTGCAAAATGTGTTCTAGAAATGTTGATTTCGATAGAACTAACAGCCGTCAGATTTCAACGAAAAAACGACTACTAGTTCCCAAGATACCAAACTAACTTTTCCCGTGGATTTTGGTGTAATAACGTCATTCTTTGATGAGAAAATCGACCTCTAAGTTCATGGTCCACTCAAAAAACATTAAAAATAACCGATTTTGAAGTCAAAACCGATAAAGCTTTTATTCACTCTAAGAATTTATTCTTCGTCGCAAATTCTTAACTGACATCTCTTATACAAAAACCCGTGGATTTTGTCCTACTACCAACTTTTCTTTTCCGAAAAATAAGCGAACCCGTAGCCCCCTTCAAGAGTTCTAGGCCATTTCCTCTATTGTTTGCGTTAAGACTCGTTGCATAGCTTTTGAACTTAGCGCTCTTGCCGTAAAAATGTCCCGGATGTATGTCGCGGCATTCTGGGCGATGTCCTAAAATACATAGATAATTGCGATTACTTATTGGATCATGTCTTGTTTATACTGGTATATATATCTCATGCATAAGTGCTCTGTATTGATAACGTACTACATGTATGATCTCTGACACCATCCCCCCATTTGTCTCGGAGAGAGCAAATGTTTGTCTGACTTAATCTCACTTAGCTAACGAACTTAAACAAACCAAGCATATGAATACAATGGGCTCATATAAAGTGTAACGGTTATCGTAGCTAGACTGTTCGCTACTCGTCATCCGCCATGACAGAGATGCGTGCCTTAGCGTCTTGGGCTGCGCGCCTTGCTGGTCGCCTAGAGGTAAATTTTGGCGCATTTACATTAAGGCCATCACTTTGTCTTGGTGCCTCTAGATCGCAAGCCAACTCAAGAGGATAGAGGTGCTGCACAGCTCGTTCAAGATAGGATTTTCCAGCTCGCAGCTTGGCTCCCCTTACCACGCCATCACGACCAGTGATAAGTTCACTCACAATTCCCATCTTCCACTTTCCCCGGTTCTTCTCCTCGTCCTTGATGATCACTACCTCCCCCACTGTCACATCCCGTTGCTTTCCCGCATGTTTTAGACGATGCTGTTCGCGAAGACCCTTCAAATACTCCCCCGTCCATCTTCGCCACATCGTTTCCTTGCACCGTCTAATGTACCTTGCCCGTTTCCTTAAATCCGGGACCTCAAAGTGATGCGGTTCTAGTTCTGGTAATAGGTTCGGTCGCCCAAACAGTAGAGCGTTTGGGGTTAGGAGAGGAAGTTGTGGGTCTTCCTCCACATAGCTCAAGGGCCGGTTGTTGAGGGTTACCTCTACGTCTAGCATTACGTCCTGGAGCTCTGACCATGTTAGATACCCATTTCCAATGGTCTTATAGAGTGCTCTTTTGACTAAGCCCACCATTCGCTCGAACTGGCCCCCCCACCATGGGGCCCTACTTAGGTTAAACTGCCAGCGGATTTCCTGCTGTGCCAAGTAGTTGTGAAGCTTCTCGTCCTGCATTATAGCCTTGAGTATCCTTGCCGCCCCAACGAAAGTCCTTCCGTTATCCGAATAAATTTTCTCGGGCCTCCCACGGCGTGCGATAAACCTCTTCAGGCTAGCCAAAAACTCCGATGTCTCCATGCTGGGTAGGATTTCCAAGTAGATCCCTCTTGTTAAGCTACACGCGAATAGGACGATATAGGCCTTGCCTTCTTTATCTTTCCCTTTCCGATATCTTATCGGCCCAGCAAAGTCGACACCTACCACTTGAAACGCTGTCGTCCCTTCTGTCCGGTCTCGAGGTAGGTTTCCTGGGGGCGGGTTGCCCAGCGCAGTAGCCTGGAAACGCTTGCAGCCATAGCATCCCTTTACCACTCGTTTCACCAGTCTTCTCAACCTTGGGATCCAGTAAAGCTCACGCACCTTCGCCATGGTAAGTCCCATCCCCCCATGTAGCGTAAGCAGATGCAACAACTTAACTAGCTTCTCTGTGTAAGGGTGGTTGTCAGGGAGGTAAATAGGATAATCACCCTGAATTCTTCCTCGACATTCCAGGATACCATCGCTTCTTTCCTGTAGGTTTAGCTGCAACTTGTCCTCTTCAAACTTCTGAGATCCTCTGACACTTGCCTGTGCGCGCAGCACCCAGAAGTTTTTCTGCCACTCCATTTCGCTTGTAGTCAGCGGTCCCCTAACTCTTTGTTTCTTATCCAGACGACAGTTGCGCACAAATCTGGATATCCACGCGCCAATTCTCAGAACTTTCCACAAAGCAAACTTACCCAGAAGCGTGTCAAACCCATCTGTCACATCGCTTGCTGCGGCGAAAACCTCTTTCAGAACCTTTGCTTCCGTTTTGCTCTCAGCAGTTTCACTCGTTACGATGTCACATGGCCATTGCTGTTGATTCGCCAGCCAGTTAGGTCCTTTCCACCACGACTGTACATCATCTACACTACCGCCGCGGCTTCCGAGGTCAGCGGGGTTCTCTTGGCTGGTCACGTGACGCCAGTTCACATCACCATGTTGCTGAATTTTACTGACTCGGTTGTTTACGAACTGCTTGTACTGTCCGTTTCCCTTGATCCAATGCAGCGCAACACTACTATCGAGCCAGCAGTGTTTTGACAGGATAACAAACCCATCTATTGCTGTGCTAACATTAGCCATTAAGTTTACTGCCATATGGGCAGAGACCAACTCTAACCGAGGGATAGTTAATCCCTGCTTGGCCAGTCTGGCTTTTGCCACGACCAGCCCTTGATTGAAACCTGATGGTTGCTTAACCACCGCATAAACGGCCGCGCAAACGCCCCTGCCACTCGCATCTCCAAAAGCGTGCAATTCGATCCCTTCTATGTCTTCCCTGTACATTGCGAGCGACCTGGGTACCACTACCTCGTTTGGAAGACCCTTTTTCCATCTCAGCCAGTTGCGCATCAGGTCACGTGGCAGTTCAGCATCCCAGGCCAATTTGGTGTCGCAGGCCTTACGATAGAAAATCTTGCCCTCCAGGGGGTAAGGGGTGAAACAAGCCCGAGGGGGTCGTAAATCTTCGAAACATTGCTTAAGATTCCGCGCTTTGTCGGTTGGACCAACTCTGTCGGGAACTTGATGCTGATAGTATCATCTTCTGTGTACCAAGAGAGACCAAGGATGGTCGCTTGTCTTCCTTTGGGAACTCCTAATTGCTCCTTAGCGTAAGTCTCACCAGCTTCCCCATTTTGTGATGACTCTGTGACCTCTAGCTCGCACACATTAGAATGCCATTTGTGCAACTCGAACCCTCCCTCTGCAAATATCTTTGTGGCTGCATCCTTTAATTCCTCGACGCTCTTAAGCGATGGACCCCCGGATATGAGATCGTCGACATACAAGCTCTTCGATATCTCACTCACCATATCCGGATAGGTTTCCTTGCAGCTTTCCAAGTGTTGCCTAAGCACGCCCGCCAGCAGAAACGGCGATGGGGCGAGCCCAAACAACACTCTGGTAAACCGCAAGGTCTCGACCGTTTTGGCTTCCAGATCCTCAAACCAGTGGAAACGTAAAGCATCACGATGCTCTTCCCGGATCCTTATTTGCAAGAAGGCCTGCACGAGATCCCCAGTTATCAGGATAGGGTGGAGCCTCGCTCTCACCATTACATTCCATAGGTCGTTCTGTAAGGGTGGTCCTGGATTTAGACATTCATTAAGGGATGGCGAGTTATCTGATGCACGTGCGGACGCATCATACACAACACGGAGTTTGGTACTCTCAGCACCCTCGCGCAGGACCGCCTTATGTGGGATATAAAACTCGCGCCCTTCGGGAGGACCAGTTACACGCTCCACAATGCCTGTAGCAATCTGATCTTGGATAACCTTGTGATACCTTTCACTCAATCCTTGCTTGTCCAACTTGCGCTCGAGATTCTGAAGTCTGCGCAGGCTGCCAGTTTTGTTGTTGGGGAGGGGTGGATGATTTCCCTTCCATGGCAGGCCAGTCTCGTACCAGCCATCTGGGCTGCGAACCAGTTGTTCCTTGAACTCTTCATATACTTCAGTTTGGTCACCTTCCGAACAGTCTTGAAGCCCGAGCACATCCAAACGACACAAATCCTCATAATCCATCACGGAGGTTTGAGTCGCAAACATGGGCGACAAATCTATCTCCTTACCTGGTGACATTATGGTCCACCCATATTTCGTATGTTCCGCGATAGGCTCTCCCGGCGCGCCAATCCTTGGAAGTGTCTGAGTTTTAATGCGAGCGTATTCACTTGCGCCCAGGATGACATGTACCGGCAGACAATCCTTCGTATCCGTATCGTCCATTGTCACTCCCTCTAGGTGCGAATGCTTTGCGATGCATTCCGGATAGCGTGGGTTATCCAGCTCAAGAAGCTTGTCCTTGTTAACCCTTGTAAGTTCGACGTCCATATGAAAATCGGACCCATGTGAGCGTACTTGCGCACGGGACATTTCCATCGTTTTCGTTACTGAGCCGAGCATCATCTCAATTGTGCGCACTTGCCGTTTGTGCACACGTGCGCCAATTTTGTCGAGCAACGCCGCTGACGCATACGAGCTTCCGGCGCCCGTATCTAATAATGCGCGACACGTAATCCCACCCACTTCAACTACAACGACAGGATAAATTACCAAGTTATTAGTTGTAAACGTAGTTGTCATCATCTTCTCCGGTTTCCCCATTTGTGTTCCTTTAATTGCACCGAGAGTAGGGCAAATGGACGTATGGTGACCTTTCCTATCGCATTTTTGGCATACCGAGCGGCTACGACATTCCGATGCTAAGTGCTGGCTCCCTGTACAATTAAAACAAAGCTTACTGGCTCTCAAAATGGCTTTGCGATCATCTACCCCGATAACCTTAGTGCACTCCACAGCCTTATGTGAGCCATCATTGCAATAAACACAAACGCGTTTCCAATTCCGCCCACTCTGTTGCGTTTGATAATTATGAGTTGCATTTTGCCGATTGCGCGATGCGTTTGGCCTATCAGTACGAAAAGGTGACTCAGACTCCTTGGCCAGAATGGGATTTCGTAGTGTCCACTTCCGTAGGGCCTCTACAAATTTAGGGAAATCCCATTCCTGCCAATCGTCCTCCGTACGAACCAAATCCCCCTTTATACCCTCAAGCTTGTCTAGGGTCATCCTTACGTATCCATTTACAGTATTCAATTTACCCATTGTTTCTAGAGATTGCACACTAGTAAGTAACTTACTGTAGAAATCATGGATTTTTAGTGGGTTTGCCCCACTAATTTTAGGCAAACTCATGATATTCATAACATACGCGTTTACAACCTCACTGGCTTTCCCATACCGATCCTTTAAAATATTCTTCGCTCGTTCATACCCTTCAGTTGAAAAAGGAAGACCGTCAATTCCGGCCCTTACGCTTGGATTCACTAATTCCCTCAAATAACTAAACTTCGTAATACTCGCAACCTCTGCTTTGTCGATTTCCGCAACAAACTGATTCCAAAATGGTGGCCAATCCATGTGAGATCCATCAAACTTGGAAATTACCAGCTTGGGGAGCTTGGCGTTATTCCATTTTTCACCTGTGCTGCTATATATCGTAGATTCCTTCCCTTTCGCTTTTGCCTCCTCGATCTTCTGTTCGTACCCCAGTTTTAACTCATACTGTGCCTTTTCAAAAGCCAGTTGCGAAGCCCTGGCTTGCGCCAGGATTTCCTGCCCATTCTCCTGTTCAACTAGGTTTTCCTCATGTTTGGCGTCGGATAAACATTTCCCCAGTCGCGTGATTTCCTCATCAGCTAGCGACTGTTGTTCTTCAATATCTTTGTTCCAAAGAGTAAGACCTTCCATTGTTTCACCCGCCGAAACTTTCTCTTGCTCGATAGTTAGTTTTAACGTCTCCACCTGCTTCACAATAATCCGGAGGGCATCACGATGCCGCTCGATTCCTTCGGCGTTTCTCTTTCCTACAACCACCTCGCCCTTTGCTTTGGTGAAGGCTAAAAACTTTAGTTGTACATCCAGATCCTTCGCTAGCTTTTCCATTTTTGTTTTCACGTTTGTATGAAGCCCAGTTCAACTAGTTAATATTCCTGATATGTTCTCAGCGAGTCCCGTCGGGGGTGCCACTTTATGTCGTGAATGAAGCCATTGCTACCGACATAATATTCCTCTTCAGTTTTATTAATACACTACTCTAGAAGTACACAGCACAACACTCCCTATACTTTCATATCATGCGTTCGATCGATTGTTCACTTGATTGACAGTTAGTTATCAAGGTTTCAGTTCCCTAGTGAACTTATGCCTACATTCCTAAAATACATAGATAATTGCGATTACTTATTGGATCATGTCTTGTTTATACTGGTATATATATCTCATGCATAAGTGCTCTGTATTGATAACGTACTACATGTATGATCTCTGACACTTGAACTAATAATGGTATCGGCCAGGCCTCGAAACTTGATAAAAAAAACTTAGTCGCCACTTTCCGACTACCAAATAAAATCTTAGGTCACCAGCCAGCAAATGTTACTGGCCGAGCTGAGTTGACTAATCTGTAAGTTTTAATTGCCAAACATAATGTTAATTAGTCTCACTGGTATTTGAACTGTTTACAGTGTGTTATATGCACAACTACATTTCACATTCATTGATAATTTTCTTCACTTAAGGTTGCACCTCCTGGCCTACCTGAGGTAATGACTATGGCATGTGGAGCATGTTCTGTTGAGAATGCTTTCAAGACTGCATTCATATCTTACATGGTTAGTTTTATAGAGCATATTTCGTATGAGTGGGACAAAAATACGGCATATCCGTAGCCTTATTGTAACCGTACTGGAAGTTACCGTACCGTAACTCTGTAATTTGATTGGATCAGACGGACAAAGCAATAGGGAAACCATTTCAATGTCACGGATGTCGTACAGTCCTATCCGTGCTGTAGGTAACTGCTGTAACTTACGCACTCATACGAAATATGCTCTAATAAGCAGTGTGTGAATTAATTCATGGTGTTTTCTCAGAATGATACATGCATGTAGTTGTTCGTTACATCCAATTTTGTGTGGTTTAAACGCTAGATTTTCTGGACCAGAATCTCCCGGTAGTGCATTGGGGACTTGACAATTGTATTTTTTTGCAAATTGGAGCACTTTGGTCCTGTGATTTATGAAGTCCAGAAAGTAGGTAAAACTACTCAGTTACCTCTTTTTTACGAATTTCTCAATAAGTAAAATATTTGAGTCTGACAGGATGAAACTCCTGCTAATACAGATATGTCCTAGAAAAGTTTTAAGAGTTGTAAGCTTAAAGAGGTTATAACACGGAAAGTTGTTAAATACGGCTGGGTATTTTTATGAGTCACTTTATTTTTTCGAGCCTGAAAGGCAAGAAATATAAAACTGACAGGTAAAAGTTCCCAGCCGTATTAAGTTACATAACATTTCGTGTAATACATTGTTTATTATACGACAGCTAACGCGAAAAAAAATATTTCCTTCGCTTACCTTCCCTTGTTTGAAGAAACGTATCTCGAGTGCAGAAAGTATCAGCGTGTTTATGCAAACCTGTTCGTGACCCGTGTAATACGCTCGCATATTTGCACTCGTTTTATCCCATATTTGCACTTGAAAACGCCAAGTCGTATAATAATATAGGAAAATAACATATCTGACGAGGTAATTACTCGGACAGCCTATTTTTATTATAATTTTTTTCTTCGTCGTCGCAAGTGGGAAATTGCATAGTAGGTCCATGATCGTGTTATCGATGTGGGATGAATGAGTTCTCAGATTACACGGCTAACGCGCCGACGCGCCAGACTTTGATATGCGATATTCTATTTATCTTTTAACTTCTTCCCAACGTACCTTATGATTCTTGTAAAGGAACTTTTATTGACCCAAAAATACATGAATCTTTTCATAATTTGCTGCAATTCTTGTTTTTTTTAAAGCACATTATACATTCAAACAACGTTTATAAGCATTCAAACAGCCAGCTATCCGTGACGACGACAGAACAAGGTCTGTGCTCCAGCATATCTGAAAACATTATCGAATTAATACGAGATCAGAGATTTTTAAGGCGATAAGGATTTTAGATGTCATGTTGAAAACACATTAGCCTGCCAAAAAGTATCACGTTTCATGTTTTAATATATGTACCAACTCACGTGTGCCTGAACCTGTTGGCAAAAGCCTGAATAAGCTAATTACATAACATACCTATTAGCCAATCGTTGTTCTATTTTTTTGCAAGTGACTTGAGGCGAGACATTAGCGATGCAAACTTCTCGCTATTTGTGGATTGACTTGTGACAGCGCTACCGAAGCGTAGACTTTGATAAAACTACAGATCAACCCTAGTTTACGTAAGAGTTACATACCTCGAACGTCGGCAATAAGCCATATACATCCCGAGGGCTATGTACCGAGATGTATATGGCTTATTGCCGACGTTCGAGGTATGTAAGTGTCTTATTTCATACTTGACGAGGTTTTCGCAAAATTGTTGAATTGAATTGCTCATTATAAATGCAAGGGATGTATGAGAAAACTTTGTATGGGGGTATGTATGGAAAATAAAGCCTCACGAATAACAAAGAAAACCGTGTCAAGTATGAAATAATTGAATTTATGGACTCGGAATACATTTTTGA
The DNA here is from genome assembly GCA_030867875.1 of Actinernus sp. WN-2022. Taxonomy (NCBI): domain Eukaryota; kingdom Metazoa; phylum Cnidaria; class Anthozoa; order Actiniaria; family Actinernidae; genus Actinernus; species Actinernus sp. WN-2022. Next base: position 77,229,696 of record JAOWCC010001634.1, on the reverse strand, counting down.
GGCGAGAAAACTCATGTACATTACTTTTATTTATTACTCGGGCCAGGCCTTTGGCCGCCCGAGTCTAAATCTGCAGGCCGTTCTTTTTTTTTTTGTTCGGTGCAACAAAATTTCTGCGCATGCGTTAAATTATGCATTAATTACTGGCGCTTAGATTTCTCTCGAGTCCAGTTGCCAGACGCTATTCTGAACTACTGAACTTTGAGGTACGTTTCGTAGGTTTTATGCCACATTTCATTTTACTCTCGGTCATAATACATACCAACGCAAACACCGTGATCGGTAGGCCAACACTAAAATATTTTCGACGTGTTTTTGGCTGGTTTACCGATCTCGTATCGAGACCTGTGTACGTTACACAAGTATACTGAACAGCTAATATTTTAATATATCGAAGTATACTGAGCGATTTACTAGCAAATACATATACTGTGGTTGAGCAGTTATGGGTTACTATCCTCTATCGAAGTCTGAAGACATCTGAACTCCTGAACTGTGAAAACAACACTGTCACTCGCCAACACGAAGCGAGAAATTATACACACTCAGCACTGTCAGATTTATGATGAGACAAGCAATATTCAACTCTCGAGGTAAACTTAAACAAGAATCCTCTCACGGCTGAGGTTTTGGTTCGAGAAATTAAAGGCTTCCAACATTTCCCTTTATAGTTCTGTAATATAATGAGCAGACTGAAGTTTTGGGAATAAGGGTAAAGCTTTTAATTAGAGATAACCAACAGGCATTTCAGTTAATAATCTTTAATCCAACATAATACCAATATGGACGGCGTAATGGACTCGTCAAGAACAGCAGCTAAAGTTACAAAGAGGCACACAAACTTACCACGAATATAATTAACATGACTTCCAGAGGTTTTATAGAGAGAACGCACGCCGCGGAGAAAGAGCCGCGAGCAGAGTGAGAGCTCCATCACAGGATGGTCAGGATACAACTTATAATTTGGGACAAATATAAACATACATTTGAGACAATCATCTATTAGTACTCAGAACCTGCAGTAGAACAGAACAGCAGACTAAATTGCAAACGTGTGTTACATGAATAAGTAGTGTTTACAGTAAAAGGTCAACTACTTTAATTTACGGCATACGAGAAAAACAAAAATATTAAATTACATATATATACTAGGGGAGCAGAGAATGAAAGTCACCGCGCTACCGGCCACTCCTAAAGACTGCTAATATTCAGCTAATAATTATTCCCTTTGGTTATTACTAGAGGATTTCAAATGAAAGTGTATTTCATCTTCAATCTCATTGGGAACACAGGGCACCATCAGAAATCCGAAGAAGGGTAGTCCAAAATAAAAAATAAAAATCCTGGAACACAAAATATCAAAGAAAATAACCTGCCCTGCACAACCAAGGGGCCAAAAAAATGTGCATCTTGAGAAAGTCCTACCTCCCCCATCCACATTTCTAATGGTGCTTCCCTTGGACACTGAAAACTATTTTTTTTATGGAAGTACCCCTTCCTCCATAAAGGTGGGACATACTAGGGGACATGCAAAACGTCTCCTGGTGTGTGAGTGTCTGACTGCATTGATGTATATATAGTGGCCCGAGTGAAAGCCCAGACGGGCTCTTGTTTTATGAACACAAATGTCGGAATAATTAAAGTTTTAGAAATGATTTTCTAAGTCAACGAAATGATCATCAAGAACTTCGAAGATGTCGCACGGAACTCGCGTGCATGTACACGGCTGGTATCAAATTTCAGCAGATAAACTCGTCAACACTTGCGCCTATTACTCTCTTAATTAACAATCTACTCTACCCCCCGTAAGTAATATTTTCACCTCAAATCTCGCACTATACTATACACTCGACATACAAGCTATTATTCATAAATGCAAGTAGCGTCAACAAACGAACTGTTGTAGACCCGGCCGAATGAAAGCTGCGTCTAAATCTGCAGGCCGTTATTTATTTTTGGTTCATGCAGCAAAATTTCTGCCCATGCGTTAAATTATGCATTAATTGTGTGCGCGTACCTCGTGGCGCTAATAGATTTCTCTCCAGTCCAGTCGCCATCTTGAGACGGAAGACTGTACACAGGCTAGTTTGAGGTACGTTTCGTAGGTTTTATGCCACATTTCATTTTACTCTCGGTCATAGTACATACCAGCGAAACACCGTGATCGGTATGCCAACACTAAAATAATTTTGACCGTGTTTTTGGCTGGTTTACCGATCTCGTACGATCTCTCTGTACGTTATACAGGTATACTGAATAGCTGATTTATAGCGAAATATAGCGATTTACTAGCAAATATATATACTGTGGTTGAGCAGTTATGGGTTATTCTACTCTATCGAAGTCTGAAGCCATCTGAACTCCTGAACTGTGAGAGCAACACTGTCGCTCGCCAACACGAAGCCAGAAATATACACACTCAACACAGAATAATTTATGATGACCCAAGCAATATTCAACTCTCAAGGTAAACTTAAACAAGAACCTTTCACGGCCGAGGTTTTGGTTCGAGAAATTAAAGGCTTCCAACAATTCCCTTTATAGTTCTGTAATATGATGAGCAGACTAAAGTTTTGTTAATTAGAGACCCACAGGCATTTCAGTTAATAATCTTTAATGCAACAAATACCAATATGGACTCGTAATGGCTCATCATGTACATGTATAGCAGGAACAGCAGATAAAGTTACACAGAGGCACACAAATTGACATAGCTCCATCACAGGATGGACAGGATACACTTATAATATGGTACAAATATAAACATACATTTGAGACACTCGGAACCTGCAGTATAACAGAACAGTAGACTAAATTGTAAACGTGTGTTACATGAATAAGTAGTGTTTAAATTAAAAGGTCAACTTCTTTAATTTACATACGAGAAAAACAAAAATATTAAATTATATATATACTAGGGGAGCAGAGAATGAAAGTCACCGCGCTACCGGCCACTCCTAAAGACTGCTCAATTCAGCTAATAATTCTTCCCTTTGGTTACTACTAAGAGGATTTCAAATGTATTTCATCTTCAATCTCATGCGGCTTCACAAATGATTCACAAATGATTTATTACTATTTTTGATATTTTGCTAAGTTAGGCCCGATTCAAACGTCGAACTTTTCATGCGCCGAACCTAATTAGATCAAAAGAAGCCGCCTTATTATCTTTCGATTCAATTGCGTTCGGCGCATGAAAAGCTCGACGTTTGAATCGGGCCTGATAAATAGCGGGCGTGGCATACAGTGAATCACAACTCCTCTCAGCCAATCGGCGTCTGATTTCGCAAACGCACCAGCTAGTTCGATTCAGCTATGACTATGCGATTCTTTGCCATACTGGGCTCGGATAAATCCAATACGTGTATAATATACAGATCTAATTAATTATATGTCTCAATATCAATTACATGCAATTTTTATCAAACAACCAGACCTAATCAAGTTCTAATAACAATTGCAAACAATACTTATTAAGTAACTGGACCGAATTAAATCTCAATATCAGCTACATGCTTCATAATTTATGAAGCAATCGGACCTAATATATTAGTATTACACTATCATATCCTGTATTATAAAATATTAGTAATCTCAACATCTGTCATCTCTAAATTTTTATTATCATTGTTCTCTCAAGTTTACAGTTTTTATATCTTCCTGTAGATATGTATTTATATTTTTTCTCTCTTTCTTTTCTATTCTTAATTAAGGTGAGCTTATCCTGCTATTTAATCTCTCAATACACGTACAATATTAATGTAGGTAGTGGTCAACCCGAAAGCCTCTGCTACTTTGACCACTACGCACAATTTACTTATGAAGCCTTTTTCTCTCTTAATTAATGACTACCCCTTTTTAACCGAATATTATTCAGTGGAATCTTAGTCAATAATTAGTGTGAAATAAAAATATATATGAAATATAAATCATATTTTAATATTTTTTTTACTACAGCGTCATGCTCGTGGTGACCCAAACCCAACACCAGAAGAGATGGAGTCTTGTATGTCTGGCCAGGTGTGTACTCCACATTATCCAATCATTATTTAATTCATTCACATTACCTCTCTTGACATTTCATTCCAGTGGGTGGGGTTATGAATACATGCTTACAGGGACGGCGGAGCGAAATTTCAAGTGTGTGAGGTGGGGGAGGGGGGGGGGGAGGGGGGGGGGGGGGGGGTATGACCAAATAATAGTCTTAAACTGACTGAGAAGTAACTAGGCAAAATGTATTTTTTGGCAAAAAAGTGGGAGGGGGACTATTGCCTCCGAACTCTATGGCCCAACTTTGATCGTTGGAACATGTAACAACGGTAAAATTAATGTGGTCGGTAGGTGGCCGGCCAACCACCTACCAGATGGTGACCCAAAAATTGGATTCGGTGTAATATTCACTCCTTAATAACACGCCTTAACGTTTGCACATCTACCACGCCCTTTCGAGTTGGCCGCGCACTGGGAGAATGGTGCCTCGTGACGTAAACAGGGAATCGAATCTGCAATTTGGCATCTTGGGTGTTTGCTCAAATCGACTTTCTTTTCAGAATTTCAAATCAATAATAACCTCGTTGAACGTATAAACACTTGAAGCTCCATCCGGCCTGGTAGAGTCGCTCCAACGTGATGATTTAGTTTAACTAAATTAACTAAATTTAGTAATAATTTAGTTGACGTCACCTAATTTGAAATTTCATGTGCCAACGGTCTTCAGTGGGGGGAGACGTTGATTCGCGGAATCGTCTAAACTAGCATACTTTTGTGTGCGATCAACGGTTTTATTTTCACCTCAAGTTTACATTCAATCCCTATGATTTCGCTGTGGCAGTTGGTCTTGCGTTTATACTAATTTTGGTGGCATCAACTAAATAGTTAACTAATTTAGTTAAATGTATCTAAATCGTCAACACCGAAGTTGGAGCGATGACTGCATTAATTTTCAGGTTTCTGAGCCACGTGATATATATGAACTGTTTTATTTTCATGTCTGTGCATTCCTGTACTTTACCAAATTTCTATGTTCGTGTTACCGGCAGAGTCCAGGCTCCCCGCCACTCTCAATCCTGTCATTTGATGGAGCATTCCATGGCAGAACGCTTGGTAAGAAAATAAAGCCTTGATAGACTGATTTTGTTAATACATGTAGGAATTAACTAGAATGAAAGACATAAGAGTAGACCACAGTTGACAATAGCTATGTTGTCTCTTGCTTTGATTGGCTCAAACAGAAAAAATCGTCACAGCATGCTATAACGTTTCTATTCGCCGGTCCTTACTGCTTGTATATATATTCTACTTTAGGCTTTATTTCTGATTATAAAATAATTTAGATAGTTCGCGCGTTCTGATAGCCATGTTTTTATTAGCCTGTGAAAATATGGAAATGACGTCACATCGTAAGACAAGCACCGTAAGTGCTTCTTTTATCAAAAGAATTATTTTATAAAAGAAATAAAACAGAACTTCCGTGTTTGCACAGGCTCATGAAAACCTCGGTAAGTTTGGGAGAATTCTCGAGCAGGTACAAACACTCCACCTGCGGTCTCGTGTTTGTTCTGCTTTCGATTTCTCCCCAACTTTCCTCGGTTTGCACGAGCCTGTGCAAACACGGAATATGTGTTTTATTTCTTAAATGTAGCTTTTGCGTGGATTTTCCGCAACACCCACGTGGCAAAACGTCACGCGCATGCGCTTGTGATGAGCGCGTCCCGAGCAGTTTCCCACCCAAACTGAAAGCATTTTAGGTACGTATAAGTGAAATGTTTCGTCAAAAACAACAAACTATTTTACAGCTAAGCCTTTTTTGTAATTGTGAGTTTACGAAGTAAAATTTTTTTAGTAAGAAATCTTAAGCTTTTGAACTCCAGAGGCTTTGTTCTTATCGGCCAGCGGAGGCTTGTTTTTGAGTTTCTTTGTAAACATCCCCAAATTGGTAAGTGCTATTCATATTTGATTTTCGATATGCAAAATTGCGGTTCAGTCATTGGATTATGATATATTTAGTCATTGGATTATGATATTTAGTCATTGGATTATGATATATTTAGTCATTGGATTATGAAGTATGACGTCATATTCGGCAGGCACCCAGGCCTGGGCAACATCAGTCAATAATTTATGTCCCGCCCAAATCTCGCAATTTTGCATATCGAAACTCAACTATTAAATAGCACAATTTGTACGTGCATATAACATATAGCTCATAATATTTCAAAATTGTTCGTTATAACCATAACCATAGCCGAACCGAAAAATGTTTGAATTCTGTAATCGAAAGTGGAGCGCTGTTTCTGATTTCCACATTTTCGATTTTCTGTAATTTTACTCCCGTTCCATGATCATCAAACCATCACGTGATCTCGTTTTTCTTTTACTTTTTCCACGTGGTCTCTCGAGAGTCCCGAGTCTACCGTCCCGCACGGTACAAAGCCCAAGCCCCGCGAGTATTCTTGTGAAAATAAAAATCCTGTCGGCCCCGGCGTCTTCTCGCGAAAAACAAAATAAAAGTTTCAACTCCCTGTGATGCAGACAACAAAACTTGCTTTTCTAAATTATGATCCAAGGTGCACTGACTGCCACACGATCCAAGCCAATCCATAAGGTCGATTTCCCTGCATTTGATTGGCCAAGCGCTCCCTTCCCACAGCTGAAGTACCCACTAGATGAGCATGTCAGGGAGAATAAGGCAGAAGAACAACGATGTTTGGATCAGGTAAACAAAAACTGAAACTTTGAATGTTGCTCAGACTCGCAAACTTCAGCAACTGAAGGCGTTGAAGTCGAAACTAGAACATTATACAAGGAGTTCTGGATGGATATCCTGCCACGCCGTTGGTATTTATGATTTTTTTAAACCAAGATGAGGCTAATCGTCTATGACAGACATATATATCAGTGGCGTAGCCAGGTTTTTAAAATTTGTAGGCCCAAACAACCGCTCCGTTAGGGTCGCATCTTTAGGGGTCCGGGAGCATGCTTCCCCGGGAAATTTTTAGATTTAGACTTTCGCAAATGCCTTCTGCTGCACTTTCAGGTGATGTTTTGTGTATTTCGACAGCTCCTCAAGCCCAACATTCACTTGTAATAAGACAAGTAGGCTGTAAAATGTGTAGGCCCGGGCCTACGGGCCTATAGGCTAGATACGCCCTTGTATATGATTATGAGTTGGGTAGTGACACTGGTTTATACCAACGAAGAGTTGGAGCCGGGCATAGTAGGGCATGATTCAAGCTCCGGGATGGGGTGGGACATTCTTGTTTATGAAGTAATATAATTATGTACGGCGGGTCCGGGGTCGTAAACATTGTCTTGTTTTCTAGTCCTCTGTCCTATCCACTATACTACAAGTTACGTTGGTTGAAAAAAAAAACGAAAACCCTTGGCAAACAATTCTTCCTAATATTATGAAAAGCGATATTATTGCGTACAATGAGAAAATCTCACTCTCGGTGAATAAATCACATACCTCGAGCAGAAGACCAATAACCTTACATGTCCCTCTTCCGAAATGTGGAAGTATTCGTTACTTTTAGTACGTCTCCTTAACATTAAAATGCAGACAAAATTGGTTTATCGGTGTATTTCTTGTTCGGAATACTCGGAATATACTCGGTGAGTACTCGGAATATGTCCTCCCAAAAAAGACTCTTTTAGATTAGCTTTTACAGAAACCCGTTATTCATTGCACGAGTGAGATAAACCTCGATATTTATTTCGTAAACTTAGCCTAAAATCTAAAACGAATAATGCTAATCCGCCGTTAAACAATATATATGCACCAGAACAAAGAAATTACTAGTTTCCGTATGTGATATCGCCTCACGGTTAGCTCCGAGTGGTTAAGCTCCGGTCTGTCGAGCGGGAGGTCGTGTGTTCAAACCCATGCCGGACTTAAAATAACTGAGTAGAAGTTGCTGCCTTTGTAAAACAACTGCAAATGGTTAGAAATTCACATCTTCTGGAATAAGGACGTAAAATCGTAGGTCCTCTGACTGAGGCAGGCCTAGAAGGGACCTTGAGTCCTATTGTTTGTACTCCTGTGATCATGGCTCTGATCCAAATGTCTCAAATCAAACCGTGTAACCAGGCCTACTAACCTCACTTTGGATTTGTGCACGCTCGAAGCAACACGTTAGTGGAGATCCAGCGTGAAATCTAGTTCGCCGTTCTGCACCCGACTCCTCAGGGCTTCTCTTGGTTTTTTTGCATCGGTTCTGAGGGTTTATCAGTGTTATTTGGACCTTCACGGTCTTTCTTTCGCGGTAAGGGTAGCGTTTTCTTATCGTAGCTTGCTGCCATTTTGGATTTTGTAATTCCCTGTCCAAGGTATCCCATGCTTCTTTGTTTATACCTGTTTATTTAGAGAGTTCATTCTGTTTTCAGGGTGCTGGGTTATATATATTTCCCGATTTAATATTGGAGGCACGTGTTTCGTTACGTTACCTTCTCTCACTGCGAGCGCAACGTTTAATTACTTACCGGTTATAAGTCGCAACTTAATATATTTTGGAGCCGTCCGTAATCATTCGGGAGAGATCTGGTCTCCCTGCTGCCCTTTCGAGTCTTGTTGTGTCAGCAGTAGCGCCAAAGGATTCTTCAGATCAGCTCACCACAGGGAACCCTCTTAGAGCAGTTTAAGGCCAACTTAGCCGTGGTTGCTGTTCTAAGGGAGGCAGTGGAGCCGCTAAAGGTTGGCCAGCCGGCTCAGCCTCAGCCAGCTTTGTCGGAGATACGCTCGGTTCTCTAGAAACGAAGTCGTTCTTCATCTGGCAGTCAATCTTCCTCTAAGAGACCTAGAGTCGAAGATGAATTGTCGTTATCCGCTTCCCAGGACTCTGTATTAGGGGATTCCCAGCTTTCACTCCAGCTGCCCCCAAGTCACCGTCAGGGGTGGACCCGGAGTACTATTTATCACGTCAACAGCCCTCGGACACTCAAGCTTCGGGCTTTACTGACAATGTGGTCTTCGTGTCTGACCTGCTTCATCTGTCACATAAGAAGGCCTCTTCTGGGTTCTTCAGGAGCATTGGGAACAACACCTCTCCTCTGAATGCGAGGAACGATCACCCAGATCCCTACCTCCATCGATTCAGTCACACACTGGGTAAAAGATAAAATTCCGAGGTTAGAGAAGTCCTCAAACAACACAAGGACTCCTTACAGGCCCACCACAAGACCATGACGGGTTCTGACATGTTCACCGTCAAACGTCAGAACATTTATCTTGTGTCCTCTTACCGCATTCATGAGCACACAGTTGAACCTTGTCCGCAAGTCTTGGATGCCGACCATGCACTCTTGGCCCCTGCGAATCCATGGTATCCATGGAAGCTTCCGAGTTTATATCTATAGAAGCCCTTGTTCGTTCCTATCTGGATGTATTGTCCTACATAGAGCACTTTGAAGTGGCATCCACCAAGTTCCTACAGGACACCGGTCTGATGGATGTTGGCCAGGATAGCCAGCAGTCCATATCGGCCAAAGCCCAGATGCTTAATCGAAATAAATCCCAGGCCAGGGCCCTTTCGCATGTGGCCAATATCAATGCCTTCGATGACTTCATCTTCGATAGATAGATAGATAGATCGTTTATTATAATTACCTTACTTACAGCATAACTGAATTACTAAGGATCACAATTCTAAACATTAATTACGTATACTTATAAACTAATTCGATAAAATGTTATGATATTAAAACTAACAGTTAAAAGCAGCTATTTGGCTAATTCAAGACCTGTGTACTAACTTAAATGATGTGAGTTATAGTGTCGAACACTAGAGTTGATGAAAGTGTTCCGGAATCGGTTTGTTTTACTAAGCGGAAGTGTGAAAGACCTCTTATACCGTAGTGTGACAGTCGGATTACTAAGGTTATGTGGTAAAAGATGATATAAATTACCATTAGGATTAGATATGATTTTACGAAAAAGAGTATGACATAGTTCAGATCTGCGATGATAAAGGCTAGTAAGGCCGGACAAAGCAAGAGCTTGTTCGTAAGGTAATTCGTAGCCATAAAGAATACGCATTGCTCTCTTTTGTATGCGTTCTAAGGTAAGACTAAGGTATTCTGGTAAACTGTAATGAAATACTTGACAAGCGTAGAGTAAAATAGATTGTATACAAGCAACATAGAATTTAACTAGGTCCTTAGCTGGAACGTTTGCACGTTTTAATTGTGTTAAAAAATAAAGTCTGCGAGAAGCTTTCTTTATAATGTAATCAATGTGAGAGTTCCACTTTAAATCACTCTGAATTATTACACCGAGAATTTTTACAGACTGTACAAGATCGACCAAGCAATTATTAATATATACATCGTTATGTACTTTTGGAGAACGTGAAAATGAAATACAGAGTTCTTTACATTTCTTTGGATGTAGTTGAAATTTATTAGTCATAGACCACGCCTGTATTTCATTAATGGGAGTCTGTGCTGAGCTAACACCTCTGCTTTTGACGACTTCAAAAATGGTAGTGTCGTCAACGTACTTGAAAATACCATGAGCAGAGGGGACTTCAAGGTCATCTATCATAGCGATAAACAACCAAGGTCCAAGTTTTGTCCCCTGTGGGACGCCAGCAGGCACGGACTTCCATTCAGAAAAACAGTCTTGGGCAAGCTTTACTCTCTGGAATCTATTACTTAGGAAATCGCAGATCCAATTAATAATATGTGGATTAATACCATATTTAGTTAGCTTAGAAATTAGAAGAGTATGATCGATTAGATCAAAGGCCTTTCTATAATCAAGGATAAAAACTCTTACATCAGCACCAGTTCCGTCCGTGACTTTAGACCAGTTATGTAACATACTAATTAAGGCATAAGTGGTAGATGATCTTGGGATACAGCCAAATTGATCAGTCCCTATATGATTGAGAATAGCAGGCTTCACATGAACATGAACTACATAATCTTCTGCTAGTTTGGACAAAGTAGGTGTTAGGGAAATCGGTCTTAGGTCCTTTGAAAAGTCTTCTACCTTTGACACTTTAGGTAGTGGTGTAACGTTAGCACATTTCCAAGCGTTTGGTAAGGCTTCGGCTTCGAGAGACGAGTTGATGATTGCACAGACGGGAGCAGCAAGTATGTAGGAAAAGTCTTTTAAAATCCAATTTGGAATGTTATCTGGACCCCCAGCTTTTGCTGAGCAAACAGCACTGAGTTTTGTGGCCACAGCCTCCTGGGATACCGTTGGGACGGGATATCCTGTAACATCCAAGCGATGTGTAGTAGGAAGAGGTTCAAACACTTGTTGAGGTTCAAGGAAGCTCTGGTTTATGTCATTAGCAAGAGCGACTTTATTTTCGGGGGTTAATAGTTCACCGGGTAAAAACTTCAGCTGCAGCCAGCCACAGCGATGTGGGATGGCTCCCCAGTCGAGCGAAATCAGAGCTCTCTCTCCAACACAGAACTTTGTGTTTATCGGCACTCATTATCAGATAGTTCTGAGCATGATGTACCCTCCTGTTCCAAGGATCATAAAGGCGGCAGCACATGCTCTTGCGAAGTATGTACACATAACGAGTTGGAATTCCTAGCTATTCTAAGGGCACTCCACAACTTCAGTACACTGATCAGGGACAAGGTGGTGACGATACACTCAAGGAGGCACTCACTCTCTGCCAATGTTCCACCTCACTTGAGAGATCCTACTGTGGTGCCAGGAGCACAAGTTTACTCTGTTATTCCAGGCAGACTGAATGTTCTCGCCGAGAGTTTGTCAGGATGAACAAAGTAATTTGAACCGAGTGGTCGCTACACACCTCAGCATAGCTCGACATAGCTCGACAGGTGTTTGCAACTTGGTATATTCCGGAAGTGGACCTGTTTGCCACACGGCACAACCACAAGGTTCCCAGTCCCGGACGTGAGAGCCATAGCGGTAGATACCCTGTCCATTTCCTGGAACAACCAGTGGGCATATCATTTCCACCAACCCCAATGGTTCTACAGGTCATTCTCAAGCTCCGGCAGTCATGGCAGTCCAGGATACTAGTCATAGCTCCCTTACCGTTTTATCAGCCGTGGCTCCCAACCCTTCTCAACCTACTAGTGAATGTTCTCAGGGAGATTCCACCCATACCCAGAGTGCTGAAACAGCAGAGCACTGTTACAGGATCTGTGTCGGGACAAGAAGGGCTGTGTGCAATAAGGGTGTAAGTCTCGCCCGCACAATTAGATAATCTTCCACCAGTATCTACGATTGCAAATGGCGGGTCTTCCAGGATTGATGTGGTCCACGACAGATTGATCCACTTATGCCTCTGTTCAGCAACTAGTTGCCATACAACCATTAAGGCTTGTAGGTCACGATCAGCTATTAGCTCTGTGTCCAAGGTCCGAGGAAGCTGGAACCTGGGTTATGATCCAGTTTTGTCATCATCATCGTCATCCAGTTTTGTCTTCCTTGCTTAGGGTTTTTGACATGGAACGCCGTTGTTCACCCAAGATTATCCCGCAGTGGAACCTGGCGATTGTCGTGCAACCCTTCCTCCATGAACCTTTTGAGCCTATGGAGTCATGTGAGAGGACGTTCTTGACTTGGTAAACAGTCTTCATGGTAGTCGTAGCCTCAGCCAGAAGAGCCAGTTGTCTTCACACCTTCTCACAGGAACCAGACTCACATCATCCAGAGTTGCCTGGTTCGTTAAGATTTGGTAGACATAAGGCAGGCTTCACAATCTTAACCAATCCGCCTTACATATCAAGGCTAAGAACCAGAGGTTAGATTCCAACCCTCCAGTAGTAATTAAATCTCTGTGGATTGTTTGAGCAAGCCAAGAGGAGCCAGATAACAAGCTGTGTCCAGTTAGGGCTCTCTTGTACTATCTCAAACGCACCCAAGCTAGACGTGGTAATTGTTTCAGACTATTCCTTCCTTACAAGTTAGGTGATGAATCCAATAAGCTCCAGCCGGACTCCATTTCTAGTTGGCTACACTGATCTGGCATCAAACACGCCTATACCTCTACTAGGTAGTAACGAGTACTATAACTAGGGGCCTAGCTGGCATCTCTGATAATGCATGAAGTAAGAGCAATTGTTACATCTTGGGCATTCTTCAATCAGTCACCTCTGGAGGAAATTCTGAAGGCAGTACATTCGTGATATGTCCGCTTTCTCAGAACAGATCCACAGATTGGGGCCGTTATCAGTTGCGCAGAGTACTAACAGTCTCGCGTTAAACCGACTCTGGACTTGTGCATATTGTTTCTATATCAGAAACTTTAACGAAATTGTAAATAGTGTGTATACCAGTATTTATGTATATTATGAGTGTGGTAACTGACACGTCACCAGGCATTAGTCAGACGCTCCCGTGATTTTCACCTTGGAATGTATTGAGGAAACAGTCATAGCTACATTCCACTTCCTGTTTCTAAAGGCCTGCTTACCATGCTTCAGGTATTCCATTTGGAGCCGTGTTGATAGGTACTCAGCTGGAGATGCTCATGCCCACCACCTTTCATGATATTCAGCTATTCATTTTAGATTTTAGGCTAAGTTTACGAAATAAATATATAATTTTCCGCAGGAAAATTGATATTTATGAGTAATACTTACCTAAAATCTAAAATATTTTTCCATCATATGACCCTTTGGACACATTCCACCTCCCCGCAGACTGTCTCAGCCTGAGTGGGGTAAGCTCATCACTACACAAATCGACAAAATGAGGTTAGTAAGCCTGGTTACATGGTATCACATACGGGAACTTGAAAGTTCTTTGTTCTGGTGCATAATATTTAACGGCTGATTAGCATTATTCATTTTAGATTTTAGGTAAGTATTACTCATAAATATCAATTTTCATGCGGAAAATGATATAATAATAATAATGGTAATGATAATAACACATTTGTACTTGTATTTGGAGGACCAGATAGATGGTTTGCACTCAATCCCCAGAAATTCAAATGACAAAGGGCATGGCGGCCACGTTAATAATAATAATAATAATAATAATGAATTTCTATAGCGCCACTTCTACTAAGAATCCAGTGGCGCTTTACAATAATAATAATTTAAAACATTGATATTAACCAATTGCATGCTAATTTACAATATAAATAGTAAATTAAAAATCTATTTTTACAATATTTAAGATAAATATTATATTAATACTAATAGTCCTAGTTATAAAGCTAAGTAACGGTTTTCTAATTAAGATTATAAGCAATCTCAAAAAGATACGTCTTAACCATAGATTTAAAGGTGCTAAGACAGCTGCAGTGTCTAACATTAGTAGGAAGAGAATTCCAGAGTTGTGGTGCTATATACGAAAAAGCCTTATATCCATACGATTTAAGGTTACATCGAGGCTGTACTAGTAGTCCCTTATTTGCTGAGCGCAAAGTCCTTCTAGGGATATATGGTACTAACAACTCCTTTAACTATGATGGCGCTAAGTCATTAAGTGACTTAAAAGTTAATAATAAAATTTTAAAACTAATTCTAGCAGATATGGGTAGCCAATGCAGCTCCCTTAATATAGGTGTTATGTGATCCGTTCTTTGTGTACCAGTAAGTAGGCGTGCCGCTGAGTTTTGAACATATTGAAGTTTACGAATCTGTTCTTGTTTAAGTCCTGAAAGAAGTACATTACAGTAATCTAGTCTCGCTGTTGGTGTACAGAACAAAAGAAGCTAACGAAGAATCTATTGTTAACTGTACACCAACATGGCGGCTATGACGTAACGTGCAAAGGGTCTATTGGAAACAAGTGTAAGCTTTATCTGCATATCCTCATTAAATAAAGTGTTATTATTATTATTATACAGGATTTTCGCTTAAGTTACGAGAAACTGCTATCAATACGAGTCCTGTTAATTATGACATTATAATTACGATCCCTAATTATATCACCAGGTTCGTGAGATAATCACTAAATGGAACAAGGCTGGTAAACATGTGGCTGGGATCATTGTGGAACCCATTCAGGGAGAGGGAGGTAATATCACGTGATCAAAATGGTTAAGCACGTGAACAGATCGTAGAAATGACTGAATTCTTCCTGGGGGACATCATATTTGCCAACCGGGTCGATTTAAAAATATTATATTTGGCAATCTCGCTTTTTATAGCCACTTTTTGGGCAACCCGCATCCTGTTCTGGAGGCGACGTCCCATATAGACTGCTACTTTAGCCGTCCCTACTATTTCCGCTAATCGCTATATGAGAGCGAAGCCCGTAAAATTATTACTACCAGAAACGCGTTATATATTAACCCGCCCGAACGATGTCATGCTGGGTTTTGTGCGGAAAAGTAAGGTTGTAATATGTTTACGGGCTTCGCGGTCATAGGAACGGCTAGCAGTCTACGTCGCACATTCCTAACCGTTTATTCTACAAGGCGAAATCTCAGTAAGAAAATATCTTTCAGGTGACAAATATGCTTCACCGGACTTCTTCAAAGCCCTTCAGAGTATAGCAAAGGAGGTTAGTTATCAGTTTAACGTTGAAATATTTTGGCACCAAGTTTCCGACATGGATGAATCACTATTTGTATTTCTAATCGCACGTTGCATTTATAAAATCCATTTAAGCTTCCATAGTCTACGAAAAGATTAACCCACCGAGATTCGGCGGCAGGAAAGGGAGGAAAGTCAAAGCGATGAGAAACCTGGGAGGCCAACTTCCTTTTTTAACGTAGCATATCACGTTATTCTTTATTTTAAATGACGTTTTATGTTTAAGACTCTGTAGTGTAAATTGAAATTAGGATTTTGTCCTTGTTTCTTCAAGATGAAAGCAGTTTTTATCGTAGATGAAGTACAGACTGGCTGTGTGACTACTGGGAAATTCTGGTAAGGGACAATGCAACATACGTTTGTACATAAATTGAGAAAAACTGTGTGACGGATTTCTAGAAGAGTAGAGAATAACGAAAAACACCCAATTTTCCCCTCATATGTAATGTGTGTCTGCCCTATTTTTCTATCACTATAATGACGTTCCTAAATCAAATAGCTTCAGGCTCTCACCTCGTTTATTTTCCAATAAATCTTGTATTTTCGCAGGGCCCACGAACACTGGGATCTTGAAGAGCCCCCAGATATAGTGACCTTCGCCAAGAAAATGTGCATAGGAGGTTTCTACTGTAAACCAGAATTCAGGGCCAATGAGGTAAGATCAAACTTTTTACCCCCTCCCTCCACAATCAGTTTATTACTTATTAATATTTATTTATTACTTATGCCTGCCATTCACAGCCGTACCGTATTTGCAACACGTGGATGGGGGACCCCAGCAAATTACTTCTCCTTCGCGAGGTAGTTCGCGTCATCAAGGCTGATAATTTAATAGAGAGCGTACGACATGCTGGGCAGGCACTTCTGACTGGACTCAAGGAACTCGAAGTAAGGAAAACAGGCTTGGTGTCTCATATGTAATCACTGGACAATGTCAGAGGTTTAAACTATGGTTGTATTTTAATTACTCTGCAGCCAAACGCATATTTATTATTTTCTAACTAAACTACTTAGTCACGTACAACCAAAAGCAAAGTAAGTAATTACAGAGCCAATCACGGGAGCAAATAAAACAGCAATGGGCCAATCACAATATGAAGTAATTCATGACTGGTTTTACTTGAATGAATCAGGATGAAAAGCAATCAAACTCGAACCTAATAATTACTCGACAGGTCTATTAATGACAGTTATACAGAGAGGTAGCCTATACCCGACATATGTGCATGGTTGGTATAATGTATGCTAATTTAGCAGGTTAACAGGGAGAGGCATCTCGTTAAATAACTGCGGTGGATTAGATTAAAGCTCATGAACACTAGTTCACTCCTCCTCTTTCTACCAAATTAGTAGCTCCCTCCTCTTACTCATTTGCCGCCTCCTCCCTAGACTTCCCTCAAGTCGACCATATATTTTTCGAGCGAACGAAGCGTGTTTTTATTAACCTAGCGAAAGGCGCACGAAGCGAGCATTTACGCGAGCAACGAAATAACGAGTGGTCGACTTGTTTCCCTTGCAGGGATTCAATTTGTTTCGCGCCCAAAAAATTGCCGAGATGACGTATCACTTTCTTGGAGGCAGGTCAGGTATGACGGCTAGACAGAGAGTGGTGTGCTTTTGTAGTCTTCGCGCAAATCTACCGAGACTTGACAATTAATGATTGAGAGGTGTGCACTAAAACTCTTTTGACTGGCTGCTCTTATAATTTATTCACCGACCAATCAGCCGTCAGTAATTTTGACGCGCAACTAGGATGAAATGTCCCTCGTCCAGCGTCAATCCAAATTGCAAAAAAATAGCGGGAGGGGGACTTTGAGAAAGTTACCTGATCCCAAAACATTAGTTCCTCCTCATTGACTTCTTATCCTCCTCCCAACACACTAGTTCCCATCTCCTCATTTGACTCATCATCTTCACCCTCCTCCCAAAACTCTAGTTCCGTCCTCCTCCTCCTAAACGTAATCCTCCTCCCAAAACACTAGTTCGCTCCTTCTCCTCCTCCTCCTCTCCCAAAAACACTAGTTCCCTCTTCCTCCTCCCGAAACACTAGTTCCGGCCTCCTCCTCCTCCTCCTCCTCCGAAACGTCACCCTCCTCCCAAACGTCATCTTCCACCCAAAACACTAGTTCGCTTATCCTCTTCCCAGAACACTAGTTCCCACCTTCTCATTTGACTTCTCATCCTCCTCCCAACACACTAGTTCCCACCTCCTCATTTTACTCCTCATCTTCACCTTCCTCCTCCTCCAAAATGTCATCCTCCTTTCAAAACACTAGTTCGCTCCTCCTCTTCCTCCTTCCAAAACACTAGTTCCCTCGTCATCCTCCTCCCAAAACACTAGTTCGCTCCTTCTCCTCCCCCTCCCAAAACACTAGTTCCCTCCTCCTCCTCGTCTTCCCAAAACAATAATTATCTCCTCCTCCTCCCAAATACTAGTTCAATCTCCTCATTTGACTTCTTATCCTCCTCCCAAAACACTACATAAACAATTAAAGTGCACCTAACGTTTATTTTGTTATCGTAAATATCGATTCTACATCAAGTTTTGAGTACTTCTCTGAAGAACGTTTTGGTTTACAGAGAATACTCTATATTCTACGCTTGTTTGAAATCGTGAAAATGTGACGTTTCCTGACCCATGACCGGCTACCTTCAAAACGAAAAAGATGGAGAAGATACGTTTTTCACGCAGAAACGTGGCATTGGAAGCAACGTTTCATATACAAAAAACTCCGTTGAAGAAAAACTTTATTGGTGACGGAGAAAAAGCAAAATAAAGTTTTTAACCGGAGGTAAACGGTTATGTTTGATCAGACAGCATAGTAATTAACACATCACAAGCGCTTATTCGGCGCGGCCGTAACGAAAGTGCGGGAAAGCTAGCACGTATTCATTTCATCTACAAATCATGTTTGCATTTATTGCGACATATTTTTCTACACACGATTCAATAATTCCATCGGTTGTTGGCCTGACGTCTTCCAAATTAAAAGCAAGCAGGATGCACTCTTAGACAATAAATCCGCCTCTCGTGAAGGGCTCACTGCATGTTTTCTCGGGCTAGATAGGAGCCAGCCGAAGTAATGAGTCTGATTATGACTCACTTGCAATTGAATCGAGCATTCAGACACCTTCGAATTCATTGACCTTTCTTTGCCTTTAGATGTTCCCTTTCGAGGCCTTTTAGTTTTTAGTCTTTCCCAATTTTCAGTAAACAATGTAGCTGTTAACACAAGAAGTAGACTACGAACAACAGGGCGAATAATCGCGAGTCCACAACTTTGTCGAACGACAGCTTTGCATGATCGATATCGCATTGGCGGTAAATTTTGACAGATTGTTTCAAAAGTAAGAGAAATGATTGGTTAAGAACTCGCTAATGTGTTGGAGAGGCGGGGCTAGAATTTTCAAGTGCTCTGATTTTCATCCAAAGCTAATCCAAAGTAGAAATTCTTTTGACGGCCTTCCCCGCGTATCGACTCAGATTATGTTTTCGCCTTTTCACGGAAAGCGTTATAACTTTTGAACTAAATCAAAATCTGATAATCCCCGACACCATTTTTGTAATACAATTCCTCCAAAATGATAGAAAGCAAACAGATTTAAAAAACCTTAAAATGTTAATATCGCTAAATCGGCGCTGGAGCTTCTGGAAAGTATCTCACTAGATGGCGAAAAAATCAAGATTTTCAAAAATGACACCACTGAACTGACTGCGTTGCCAGCGTGGTTGGTCCTGATGGTGTCCGAAGTCGATATCAACAAAAAACCTTCAGTTATCATTGAATATTAATAAATATTAGTAAAACCTGCAATCTCCATGAGGGGTCTATAAATAGCACTAAACAGTCAGGCTTAACATACTTGGAACCATGGATTTCCATGGTATTTATATATTTACATACGTGCGAAAAATTGGAAAACCTGGAAATAAAATGGCCATACCATGTTGGAAATACCTTGTTGAAAATACCAATTTACATAATTTCCCATACATTGCTTTTTTCCAGTGACATTTGCAACATATTGTATACAACTTGTAAGTGCAGATGCAATGCACATATGGCCACTGAGCGCAGTGCTGAATCGTGAGGCCGAAATCGAACTTCTAGTGCTTCTAGTGCTTGCAGTCTCTTATGTTGATGCCCTCTTTATTGCAGGCCAAACATACCACTCTTTTATCCAATGCTCGCGGTCAGGGCACATTCTGCGCGATAGATTGTCCCGATGTAGACACAAGAACTAAATTCATGACATCCGTCAGAAACAACGGTGAGTGTCATAAAGAAACTTAGCCTGAAAATCAGCCGCCGCCTCAGCTCGTACCCCAGAACGATTTTCAGGCTAACAGAAAATGGGATAACCACAGTTATCCCAAGCTCGCTATGTGTCAATTATAATAATTACAGAGTTTGTATAGGAATTCTGTGTTCGATTTTCAATGTAAATCTTTAATAAAATTCAACATAACTTAAAGTGTGTCTTCTTGTAGTTATTGTCTGTGCCTGGAGCGATTTTCAGCGAATTAATTTCGTCAACATTTTACCTCTCTGAAAATCGCTCCAGGCACAGACAATCGCTGCAAGCTCGATGCTGCATGTAGTAAGCCCGCCACATACGTATCAGCTTAGCCAACGGACACGAGAGGTCGTTTGCTTAGCTGATAGCTATCGTGTGCGGTGAACTTCGACGAGTTTTATTCTTCCATTAACCGTGAGGAAAATATCTATCGTGTTTGATATTTTTAGTCTCTTGAGGTGAGAAACTCACCGTGTGCGCTGAAGAGAGCTAACAGCTTAGCTTGGCGTAATCTATTGACCAATGAAAACGCACAGCGCTCTCACGTAATTTCAAAATGGCGACCTCCACCGAAGTAATAAGATACTAAGCTAAGGGGATAGCTTAGTAAAATCCACCGTGTGCGATGAAACGGTGCTTGAGCTAACAGCTTAGCAAACGACCTCTCGTGCCCGTTGGCTAAGCTGATAGCTCTCGTGTGCGGCGTGCTGTAGGCTAGTTTGCATTGTGCAATACAAATTCTAGTACAAGTACTCAAATTAGTATTCAGCTCTAAAATCATCGACAGCCTGGACGTGATTTGCTCAGTGTAAGCTTTGCCTTTTCATTCGACAGGTATTGAAATCGACGGGTGTGGCGAAAGCAGTATCCGTTTTCGTCCCGCACTGATTTTCACACCTCGTCACGCAGACATCGTAATCGACGTCATGGACCGTGTGGCGGGAGAGATGCGCTAAGCTGACCGACGTGACGTGACGAACAGTTCTGTCACGCAATACAAAGCCCTAATCTGAAAATTCATCTTAAATTCAGGATATCCCTTCCGGCATACCATTCCATTGGACAATTCCTGAGGTGGACATGGTAACAAAGGAAAAGCCGATAGCAAACTAGGGAAATGGATGTTTAAGACTTAACGGAAACCAGCAAAGCATGGAATAGATAACAGACGATTTGAAATTATTAGACACTTGTTCCATTGCTTTTTGTTCCATTTTTACCATTAGATACTACAAGATTTTGAATTTTTACTCGAGGAAAAACCATTATAGAGTGGATTTCGTATGAGTGGGCAAGTTACGGCAATGACTCAAAGCACGGTTACTGTACGACATGCCGCGACATTCATATTCAATAGTGGATTTCGTATGAGTGGGCAAGTTACGGCAATGACTTACAGCACGGTTACTGTACGACATGCCGTGACATTCATATTCAATAGAGTGGATTTCGTATAAGTGGGCAAGTTACGGCAATGACTTACTGTACAGACTGTACGACATGCCGTGACGTCAAATGGTTTCCTATTGTTTTTGCCTTTCTGATCCAATCCAATCACAGAGTTACGGTACAGAAATTTACAGTACAGTTACGGTACTCATACGAAATCCGGTTTTTATGCTTTTTCACCTTTCGTTTACACGTAAAAGATAAACTTTATGGAAAACTCATCGTTTTGGAAACTCTTCCCAAAGTGGAGATTTTTGAACATGGAGGTCTATCGTTTTCGTGCCGCGTGATGCTAATCGAAATAATGTTAACAAAAGATTGATCGTTAGTTTCTCATGTTAGATAAAAGAACATTTCTTTGTTATCTTAATCTCTGGGGATTGATTGCAAGCCAGCAAGAGCGATTGCTATGTAGAAATTATGCATTCTGAAATGGGAAATAGTTCTAACTAACATTAATCACAAAAATATTTTATGGTTTTGAAAATTCACACGTGCATGATCTCAGAAAAATACACTGAAAATACATCTCTAGTGGTGTAATATTGATATTAAATGCAATGATGATAAACAGATATGAATATGAACTTTTTGTTCTTTTTATGGAATATAAACGTGATGAAGATACATGTGTTCTAGGATTATGGGTACACTCGTAAGTTTCACTTGCCGTTACTAAATTTTATAGTGATACCAATCTTTTTATTTTCTAGGAAGGCCATCTTAATAAAACGTTTCGTTTACCATCGCATCGTGAAAAAAAAACGAAGAATAATTTAAGAATAATTTCATAACTGCCCCTATTTTACAATCTCTCTACTTTTTAATCCACAACTAGAGGACGAAACAGTTTCCTGCATTGTAGTTGAGGAATACATGAGTTTTAATGGTCTTCAAGCTGACCTAGTATACATGTACCATCACATGTATACATGTACCATTTTTATTACTGGGATGGCCTAAAGTCGCAGAGCACAAGCAGGCAAATTAAAAGGAAATTAAAAGCAACCCATATGTCCTGTGGTAAAACAAATAGTACGAAATATAATAAAATATATTATACAAAACAATACAACACATTTATTCGCATTTCGTCTTCATTTCTTTACAGATATGTATTACTATGTTTAAAAAATAATATTTGAAAATAAATATATATATTAGTTCTACAATAACTAAATATAGGGAAAACGTAATATAGGGAAAATGCCAATACCATTATACACACATACAATATAGCATTATTTTTAAATTTATGTAAGTTAATTTAGGGAGCATGTTACGGAAGCCTAAAAGGGACATTGAGTTCGAGAAAAAAAAAGAAAATTGTTATTTTTGAAAAAATTAACAAATCGCACACATTTTGCCATTGTCTGAACTCGTATTGATCATAGAAATGACGCCATAAAATGTTCAAAACTCAAGTGGAACAACGAGCGTAGCGAGTTGTTTCACTGCAAAGTTTTGGACATTTTATGGTGTCATTTCTATGATCAATACGAGTTCAGACAATGGCAAAATGTGTGCGATTTGTTTTTTACAACGACGAAGCACTTATAGCTTCAAATGAGTGCATAATAAACTGCTTTAGAGTCGAAAAAGGCCATTGAAAGTCAAAACGTAAACACTTCTAATTACCGTTGCCGAGAGAAAGCTTTCTTTGACAAATGGCAATTTGGTCTGTAATTGATAGAATGCATGTGAAATCCTTTCTTGCTTTTTTTTCTGGATAAGAAAAGTTATTGTTATATAATTCAAAACTTCTGAGCTCTGAGAGAACTAGTCTAGTCACAAACTGACAAAGCCGCCGAAACTTTCTCTCATTTTGCCAAATGGTACACTACAAAGAAGTTTGACTCACCGATTAACTTCTCCTAGTAATAAAATGCTTGTGAAATCCTCACTTTCTTGTTTTTTTTGGAAGCAAAGTTAACACCATTTGAATTCACAAACCTCGCCGTGAAAGCACTTTGCAAAGCTACCACGACTTGCGAGTGACGTCATTTTCATTGTATGTACTATTTTGCACATAGCGGAGAGCCAATCAGAAAGCGAGAAAATTGGATGTTGTTGTAAAAAAAAAAAATTTAAAAATTGGAAAAATATTAAATTCGCATTTTTTTGGAACAATATTTTTAAATATTTATTTTGAAAAAAAGGCGATGAGCCACGTGGTGGGCGGTTGCTGAGCCCGGAGATCAAAAGATGGCGGCGAGGGCATCGACTCCAGCTCCATCGAGCGACATTCAAGGATCTTGGATATTTACTTCCATTCTAGTACACATACGTATGACTATATAATAAAAGGAATGCTAGTGAATGTAGGGATATAAAATGGTAAAAACATGGCGAAAGATACTAGAAATCGTCCGCAGGACCCTAAGGTCATGCATGAAACCAGTTAAGAAAATAGAGTACCGAAGTGATGACGTCATAAATAAAAAAATTTCCCTTTAACAACATTTGACCACAGTTGCAGAAAGAACACGATAAAAGAACATTACATAGCAAAAATGAGGTGAATAAGATGAAAAGCGGCCGAGATATGGGCATTGGAATATATAATATTCTTTAACAAAACAATGTATTTTTGTCCTGGTTCCTAAGTTTATGAACCAGTACAAAAATACAGTGATTTGTTAAAGAAAAGTATATATTCCAATGCCCATATCTCAGCTGCTTTTCATCGTATACACCTCATTTTTGGTATGTAATGTTCTTTTATATTGCTCTTTCTGAATCAGTGGTCCAAACATTCTACATCTAAATTTTGCAAATTTGTGACGTCACACTTCGGTACTCTATAGCTTATCACATACATACTGAGATTTACGAATGGAATCACTCATGCGAAAACTCACTTCACAATTTTCCTTAGCCAATCAGAATCGCGAAACGAATTTTTCACACGTGCGAAAAGCGTTTCGTCCAATCAGAAAACACCTGCCAAAACATCTCGGGTTTTCAAACTGGACTTGAGCTCGGAGGCGCCACTTTCATTCACTACGAAAGTTGGAGGTTTTGACTTTTTTTTAAACTAATGTAATATCGTTAGTTGGCTGTTTACAGGTCAATAACACTTCCAAGTCAATTGAGGAGTATATTATCGACCAAGAAAACAAAATCACAAGAGCAAAAACTTAGAGAAACAGCCGTAAAGTTACTCAAAGAGACAAAGAAGAGGCGAAATTCTACCGAAAGAACTCAACAGATATTGAGATAATCTATTTGAAATCATTCTTAGTGTCAAAAGAAAATACGGCGAAGATTACGAGCTTTCAATCCTTCGTGGAGTGATTTCAACTTCCATAGACCATCGACATTTGAAAAATCGTAAATATTCTGTGACAGAGAAAACCTACAAGCCGTGGAGATGCCTGGAAACCGTCGTAGCAAACAACTTGGACAAAAGCAGGTATACTAATCTATTGACGATGTAAACTTGCAAACTTTATTTGTTGAATCAAAGACAGTTTCATATTGATGTTGAAAACTATTTCAAGGCTGATGTCAGTTCAGAAAGTAAGATTTTCTTTCCATTTTGATTGTATCGAGCATAAATTTTAGTCTACGTTGAGTCGGATACGAAATGTAAAACAAAAAATTGAAAGCTACAAATGTACGTGTTCAATGACAAGACCTAAATAAAACCTGTTTGATACTGGAAAAAAATCTCAGTGTGTATGTAATAAACAAATTACAAAATGGGAAGTGCTTTTGTATGGTATTTACACACTTGTTTGTTTTCACAAAACTCACTCGCTCGTACCTCGCTCGTTCGTTTTGTGAAAACAAACTCGTGCGTAAATACCATACGCCAGCACTTCCCATTAAGTAATCTCTATTTCTCAAACTCATTAATAATTCATGACATAATCAGCCAACCAGGTCTGTGGTCTGCCACGCAAATAAAATGAAAATGGCGCTGTACAGAAGTCGGTTCTTCTCCGGTTTCTTTAGAACATTGGGCCAAAGTACTGCAGCGGCTAGACATTGCAGGATTGCCAACGGAGGTGAGTTATGTGTCCTATGTTTCCACTGAATCCATAAGGTACGGTATAAGCTTCTACGTGCTGCGTTCATGAGCATCAGAACTCGTCTTCTCGATCGCGGGTACGCCGGTGGGTACGGTAGCGACATGTACCTTTGTATTAAAAGACTATTATTAGTTTCTTGGCGTTACGGATCATCCCACAGAAAGCCCAGACCAACTACTCTTCAGTTCAGGCAAATTATATTTACTTTATTAAAATATTTACAATGATATTTCACAAAATAATCGCTAATTCACATACGAATTCGAAACCACTGCATGGCCCTGGGCTTCCTGTGATCACCTCATGACAAGTAAAACGAAGAAAACTATAGCGATGTTTCGTGTTGATAAACATTACAATTGTTATGCTAATTAATGTACCAACCATGATTTCAAAAGGCCTCTTTGTATCAGGAACCAATGGTCACCTCTGTTTGGCACATTTAATGATCGACAACCTAATGGATCAGACGTTGCATTGCTATTGGCTTACTACCCTGCAATACAAAGAACCCTAATCCCAGAAAACAATGTATCTGGCACTGTGACCAAGTTGCCGAGTCGAGAGTACATGTAGATACTAGAGAAGGAAATGATGAGAGCTCATGATCACTCAACCTTAGGGAAACTATTGATTAACCCACCCCTCCCTTGGGTTAGCCTGTTACACACAACGGTTCTTTTCACTCTGTAATTAATGATTAACCATTAAATTTAGGGTGAAACAGGGGTGGGTGGGTCAGGGTGGGTGGGTGGGTGGGTGGGGGTTTAATACCAGAAACCATGATGGATCCAAAATTCCCAAGTAAACAACAGGCTCACATGTATTTAACAATTTTTTAATGTGACTGTCCTAATAGACGATAATTTTCATCATAACATGGTCAAAATAGCTGTTGACCATGAGGCTTCTTTGCTGAGTTGATCCACAGCTATTTTGACCATGTTATGACGAAAATCATTGTAAATATTAGGACACACACATACAAAACCAACTTCAATTTGTTTTTTACAACAATGACAGAGAATGGAAAATGTAGGCTACTTTGGCTTTCTACAACAAACTTTATGAGGTTACGTGCACCTCGTGTCTGTCTTCTTATTGAGATAAAAATTGTTTTTAAAAAATGTCTATCAATTCCAAACCTGCTCATCCCCCCCCTAGCATTTCTGGGGCACTGCAAATGCCCCACCGTGGGGCTTTGGAATGAGTGTAAATATCTTATAAACACTGATGCAAAATTCTCTATTTTTCACCCAATTGCAACCCAGGTTGAGAATCTTGACAAGATCTTGTAAGATCTTGTAAGATCTTGTAAGATCTTGGTAAGATCTTGGTAAGATCTTAGGAAGATCATAATCTTGGCAAGATCTTGGCAAGATTCTGGTAAAATCTTGTAAGATCTTGAACATGATAATTCTTGGCAAGATCTTGGCATGATCTTGGCAAGATTGCAACAAGATCTTGGTAAGACTTAATGTAGAAAATCTTGGCAAGATCTTGGTATGATCTTGCCAAGATTGAAACAAGATCTTGCCAAGGATTTGTACATTAATTCTTGGCAAGATCTTACCAAGATCTTGCCAAGATTGCAACAAGATCTTGCCAAGGATTTGTACATTAATTCTTGGCAAGATCTTGGCAAGATTCTGGTAAAATCTTGTAAGATCTTGAACATGATAATTCTTGGCAAGATCTTGGCATGATCTTGGCAATATTGCAACAAGATCTTGGTAAGACTTAATGTAGAAAATCTTGGCAAGATCTTTGTATGATCTTGCCAAGATTGAAACAAGATCTTGCCAAGGATTTGTACATTAATTATTGGCAAGATCTTACCAAGATCTTGCAAAGGTTGCAACAAGATCTTGCCAAGAGTTTGGGCATTAAATCTTGGGAAGATCTTGGTGGGATCTTACCAAGATTGCAACAAGATCTTGCCAAGATTTTGTAAAATGAACAGTGCATGCAATATTATGAACAAGATCCTGTTGCTATTGATCCTGTTGATAAAAAAAAGAGGTTGGAGTTTTTGATAATGTGTAGTTCAAGAAAATATCCATTACCCCCCTCCCCTCCTAACAGAAGGGACTGGAAATTCCAGATGGGTGGGGGGTCAATCTGCCCAAACTTCCAGTGGGTAACGCACGTAATCGTAACCATGTGACTGATGTCTTTCGATGATCATTACGTTTCTTCTGTATAATTCAAATAAGTTGTCTCAAAATCTTTTATCTGTTTGAGAGTACTTTCAAGACAATCCATTTTAAGTTCCTTTCCTTAAAGCTAAAGCGATTCCTGAGGAGTATGTAAGACATCGCTGGATGGACGACAAAACAAGAAAGTGGCCATTTTGCCTAGTAACTCCAGGCATCATGCGCTAAGAACAGGTCTTCCGCGATTAAAACTGCTTTATATACTAGTAATTATTTGTATCTCGTGCATGAATATTGTATCATAATCATGTTTGTTTTATTTATATACAATCATAGCTGGAATTTCCAAAGGGTGGGGGGTCCATGTGGCAAAAGTCTGAAAATTCCGGAGAGGAGGGGGGGTACAATTTGGGTGTCCATTTCAGAAGATCCAGTGGGGAGGGGGTCAAAGAACAAGTCTACACAATGTTATCAAAACACAAGAAAGCAAATGACTTAATCTCGAGGGCACAGCACCGAGAGATTTATTGCTTTTGAGTGTTTTTATGTCAACATGGTCAAAAACATAGAATGAATTCATATATCAAGAAAATATAATACTTGCTTGATGTGTTTTGCTGAATAAATTATTAATTACAAATTATCTTTTGTTATTTTCTCCTGGTCATTTCAACAAGTCACATGCATCTCCAGCTTGATATAGAACAAATTGGAACTCCAACCAATAATATATTGTTCTCTTTGTGACAATGAACACACAACTGCTAAAAACAGGACTTCTATACAAATGTAGCTATCAATGATACATTTAACTTGTGTCTCACGACAAGTTTTCTTCATATAATTTTTGCACCACGGCCATCAGATACATTTACATCTGCCTGCAGGTATTATAGGGTCAGCTAATCTTCGGTTATGCGCTGCCACTATTAAATAACATTCAATATTGCCCTGATCTTCATAGAATGTACATGTATGTGGGACACTCTTTGGATTCATCCAGGTGTTCCTCATGTTTGATCCATCATTCTCAAAATAAAATCATACTGCAATTCTGCAACATAATTCAAAAACAACCATTGATATATATATACACATGTATATGAAGTGAGTATTTTTATGTCAAATATATGGTTTAAATACAAATGTACAGGTATAATAAGATCCTGGCCGATCGGTTATTTGAAGCTTGATTAAGGCTTACGGTAACTCATTTGTTTGAAATTTTAACTTGACGAATGCAGATTTTTGGCTAATAACTTATTATTAGATGACTGAGGAATAAATGGGACATTTATTTTAAAATTGTAATCCTAGATTGCAGGAAGACACCTTTTACAAAGAGAACCAGAATCCTTGGTTAACATTTAACCAATAATAACACGGTAAACAGTTCTTTTACTTATTTTAGTGTATTTATCTAATTTTAATGTTCAAATTTCGTGCATTGTACAAAATCCAAGCATGTGATTGGCTAATGAGCGTGCATTATTGGTGACCACAGCACTCGACCCAGACCCTCTCTTACCTAGGGAAAGGGAGACCTGATACAGTGACTGAGTGAGCATTCGCTTAGCCTTACGGTTACGTGTTTGGACGGCTTACAATCGCCTATTTAACAGTGAAAATGTAGACAATAACTAGAAAGGTAACGACAGGATTGGACGCTGTTTCCTGTGTGACAGAAAAAAAAAATTTGAGGCGAACATTTGCATAATCGCTCGTTGGAAATGGCTGATTTGCAAGTGCTGGAAGTACAACTCAACAAGTCCGAGTGAATAAAAGTTTCTACTACACTCTAGCAGTCTTACTGAAGAAATGGATTTTATTTCTGAGACCTTACTCTGTCAACAAGAGGAGAACGTTAAGCGAGAATTCAGTGGATGGTTCGAAAACCCAGGATTTTTTATTTGGAAAATGTTTGCATCGGAGCCGAGCACATGGAATGAAGCGGGTTTCAAATTCAAGTCAAGATTTCAGTTCACTGCCCCACTGGAATCTGCAGGTTAGTTATTTACGAATGAAAGAAACTATTAAAGAAAGTAAACTATCTAGGAGTTAAGCCGGCTAAATAATTGATATTTGAATACATGGCTCCAAGAGAAAGGTTTTCGAGTTAAATGTACAATCATACTTTTCGCCGGCTCACATTATATTTTGAGGCAAACATTTGCATAATCGTTTGTTAGAAATGGCTGATTTGCCAGCGCTGAAAGTACAACAAGTCAACATGTGTCCGAGAAAACAAAAGCTTCTACAACACTCTAGTAGTCTTACTGAAGAAATGGATTTTATTTCCGAGACCTTACTCTGTCAATAAGAGGAGACAATGAAGCGACAATTCAGTGGATGGTTCTAAAACCTAGGATTTTTTTATTTGGAAAACGTTTGCATCATAGCCGAGGACACGGAGGCCGGTTTCAAGATTTCAATTCACTGGAATCTGCAGGTTAGTATTTTCGAATGAAAGAAACTATTAAAGAAAGTAGACTATCTAGGAATTAAGCCGGCTAAACTGACTTGATATTTGAATACATGGCTCCAAGAGAAACGTTTTTAAATGTACAATGTACAAATCATACTCGCAAGGCGTCAACTAAACTGACCGAACGCCAAAGTAAAATATTCTTTGCAAAGTTTATCTATTTAGTTGGATATTAAAAGTCCTGTTTTTATTCATTGTCTGTTGAAATGATATTTCTTTGTGGAGATATTTACCGTAAAATGATTTAATTCATGCGAAATATTTGACTTCTTTATGAAAAATTTATTGACCTCTATGGTATTACAATTAAAATTCACGGCTGACAGTGCACTCAGTTTGAATATTAAAAGGGTTAGAGACTTTATGTTTGTGCTTTATCGGCAAAATACAGTCACTTGCTGACTGTTCGATGAACTCAAAATGTCTTCATACTGCATTCGGCCTTCGGCCTCATGCAGTATTCATTATTTTTCGTTCATCGTACAGTCAGCGCGTGCCTGTATTTGTCGATAAAGAACTCACAAGCAGTCTCTAACCCTTACTTAATAATCTAGAGTACAAATAAAGCTGTTGTTGTTGATTAACATTAATCGGAAAAACCAGGCCAGGCTCGCTGGTGAAACATGTCAAAAATCAATTCCGAAATTACATGAGAACTCGACAAAAAGGATCATGGTCAAGTAGGCTGATATGAGCTTTTCCCCATGTAATTGTACAACACAATTTACAATATATTCGCCGGGCTAGTTTGGCTGGCATTTATAATTGTTTAATATTTTGTTTCACGCATGCATGAAGTTCATGGATTTAAAAAATCAATAAGTTGCTACATAAGTGATAAACAAAGGCCAAAGCCCAGCATGCATAATAATATTAATGTGGCAATAATACCAGCTGGCACATTTTATGTTGTTCAAAAACTGATTTTAGCTGATAACAAAATTAAACTTAACTCAACTTAAATGCAAAGCAAAGATACTTTTAATTACGTTGTACGTTCTTAATTTGTACCTGCAGACCCATGTCTTTGTTTCCACCATATGATTCGTTGTTTCGTTGTTTCTTCGTCTGAGTTCATTGCACTTCAAGTTCAGCTGGACCGGGACACTACTGGAACGACACATGTTTCGGTGGTTCACTATTCCAAGCAAGTGTGAATATCACTTTTATCAGAAACGTCTATACGCCACGGAATTGTTTGTCAATCTAATTATCCCACTTCAAAGTATTCAATCAAGCTCCTAACAATCACGTTCCTCCGACTCTGAAGTTTTGTTTTGTCTTTGGTTTCAACTGATCGCCATCCTGAAGCAATGTTTTTAATAAGAAAACCGCGCAAATGGACGGCGTTTCTCCAGGAAATACTCAGCATCCGGGTATTAATAGTGTACATGTACTTTCAACCAATCACGTCGCGGAAACCCAATCCGACACGGATGCACATTTGGCGCTCAAATATTGAAGTCTAATATTTCTCTTCAACCGTCATTATCTTCCCGTGAAGTCCGTTTGCGGCAAACTCTCTGTCTTTTGGTATGGTTTTAGCGTTATCAAACTCTATTTCTTTTACAACAATCTCCAGGATTCCAGAGAATCGAAGGTAAGTTGCAGCATTGTCAATTTCGCTCAGAAAAGCACGCTGATTACAACTTTACAACCGATTTCAGTGTTACGTGCATCCACGCAAAACATGTTCTCGATGATTCCCGTTTCAATTCAGTACTCGAAGTCTATAATATTTGAGTTATTTGGACTAAATTATTTGATTCAGTATCTCAAAACCAGGTAAACAAGTGAAACTGTTTTCAAAGCATGTCTGTGTCAAATAAGTAAGTTCTTACAGTATGTTGAACATTTCCCTATTGAAATCGGTTGTAAATTAATATACTGCTCACCGCTCTCCGTGGTCATGCAAGTTTTAATATCTTTCAGTCCTTGTACATGTACATGCATCTGATCGATCGCCCTTGCCTAAGGTAAAGGGTTTTCTCTTTGGCTTTTATACTGGCTCACATGTAAACGACTAATACTATGTTTGTGTAGCATTCACAAATAAACATACACCCAAGTTTTGCCGGTTTTCCATTGAAGTTTGTTTGGCCCTACGTACTTTGGCTTATATTAAATTAATAGAGACCAGACAAGGAGTATGTATATTAGAGAGTGGGGGTTATAATTTGTACGGTATGTGTGTATTAATAGCCCTTTGTTAATAGGTATATAAACCAGAAAATAGAACAGTAGAACCCTGCTATCTCTAACTCGGTTAATTATCTCGAACAAAACGCTGTTTCCCGTGGATTTGGCCTCGTTTTTTTAATAGTTTTTTTCTCGAAGATTCCCGTACCTTAAATCAACCCCGGCTATCTCGAACAATTTATCGTTTCCCTTTAGAGTTAGAGATAGCAGGGTTCTACTGTATGTACTTGTCAGTATTACTGAGTCTATTTTTTATGATTATTAGTTACTTATACATGTAATTTACTTATTGATGGGTCAAGAGCTCTCTCTCTATATATATGTTGTTGTTTTCTCGTAGGGCAAAGCAGATAGAAAGGGATAGATGGCTAAAACTGGACCTGAACAAGTCTACACAGGAGAGCTAGTGCAGCTGAGTGAAAATCAAAAACCGGATGAGATTTTACATTAACTAGTAATAGTGCCATATATATGGCACTCTTGGGAGTGAAAGGGTTAACCCAATTTCATAATTTTGTGACCCAGACAGTGGTTGAGTTGCATTACCAGATTGATTGGCCTATGTAACCAGAGGAGGGAGAGGGAGATCATCAGAATCTTATGGTATAAGGTTTAAGTCTTCGGGGTGGGGACACTTCGAACATTAATAATGAAGGGGAGGTGATAATAAGGTTTAAGTTAGGGTTCATTTTTCAGTGTGGGACACTGGATGAATAATCAGAGGAAGTATATCAGAGTTTCTAATAGTGCTGCGCACAGTTTCTAAAAATAGATTGTCTGGCACGAGACCCCCCGCAAGGGTCAGACAAACATGGCGCGAAATACAGTGTTTGTATGGGAATCAGATGCCAAATAATTTCCGTAAAATCGAGTGTCTGAAATATTCACTGTCAGCAAACTAAGATACCAGGTAAAAGATTAACTGATCAAAATTTGAGGGATGTAGTTGTGCTGGGAAGCGTGCAATCGTGTTTTCAGTTTTCTATACCTTTGAATCGTTGTTTTAAACAGCCGAAATGTATGGGAAACTGAAAACACGATTGCACTCTTCCCAGTATAACTATACATCCCTCAAATTTTGATCAGTTAATCTCTTACCTGGTATCTAAAGTTTTCAGGCAGTGAATAGTCCAGAAATTCGATTTTACGGAAATTATTTGGCATCGGATTCCCATACAAACACTGTATTTCGCACCATCTTTGCACCTCGCTTGATAAGATTGCCGTTTGTCGCTTTGTTTCAATCCTCTGTATTTTAGCCAACGTTTAAGCTGTTCGACAGTACAATCATCAGGTTCTCTTTCGGAATATAATGCAGGAAAGCCGTCATTTTTGGTAGAATAGTCAGACGACGAACTGAAGTGCTGGTCAATTCTTGTAAGTTCTTATGCGAAAAGTGGTTTGTTTGTCTGAGTCATGCGGGGGGTCTTAATTTTCGTGACATCACTCACGCGCAGCGCTATTGTTATGCTTTAATAACCCTTTTCATGTTTTGATGATGGTGTGCACTACATTTCAAAATATTATTTTGCATATTACCGGTATAGTTTTTTCATACAAGTATAGAAAGGCAACTTCAACTTGGGAGACTGATTAATTTTGCAAGTTTAATTAAAAGCATAATAATAATACGAATAATAATAATAATGTATTATTACAAGTGGAAAACTTGCATGCCATATATTTGGGATGCACTCAGCTGAAAGTATATTGTGAAAGCACAGCAAGTGTTAAATGCATCTATCATCTATATCAACAACAACAACAACAACAATTTTTTATTTGTACTTACAGTGGCAGATTACATGGGTCGGATGAAAGTAAACAAGTTACAAAGTAACCAGGCAC
Organism: Actinernus sp. WN-2022; assembly: GCA_030867875.1. Lineage (NCBI taxonomy): Eukaryota > Metazoa > Cnidaria > Anthozoa > Actiniaria > Actinernidae > Actinernus > Actinernus sp. WN-2022. The sequence continues at coordinate 77,195,740 of JAOWCC010001634.1, read as the reverse complement.
CCGAAATAACTATAAGGAGCTAATCTAGTCGGGTGCCCATTAAATGATAGAGTTAATTTTGCAAGTCAGAAAAAGGCGACAATTCAGCAAGCACATAACTGTCATTAAATACGTTGAATAACTAATTAAGGTGATAATAAATACACACGCAACACACAATATACACACAAACAAACAAAGTTACTATTAGTAAGCAGGATGTGGGTCAAAACAGTTATTTAGATTATTAATAAAGATTTAGAAGTTTGTCTTTAAACTTTCACTTGAAGCAGCGAAAGCTCAAAGATTTTATAGATTCATCAACAATGTTCCAAACTTTGGGGCCAAGATATCTTATATTAAATTTTCCATAATTTGTACGAATCTTTGTAAATGATTGTATGTATTTACTAAGTTGTATTATTCATTTACATGTATAGAGCAGGTTTCAATTGACTGTAGTAAAACCAAAACCAAAGCAATTACAATGAACCAATCACTAGCTAAAGTAAATACTGATTGGTGTCACTGGCATGAGAAAGCAACCAATCAGGAGGAAAAGTAAACGCAATCGTGGATTGATGGCGTGACGGACCAAATCCAAAACCACGATTGGTTTTACTCTGGAATTTGATTCGCTGACTGATTACAAAACATTTTCACAGCCAATAGAAAACCTAAGTAAACACAAAACCAAAGCAAACACTGAAAACTATAGACACTCAATTGGAACCTGCTCTAATATCCAATCATTAACTCCTTTTATCTGTTAATTACCTAATACAGCTAACCACAACCATTTTTCATTTTATCAACAATGACTGTTTAGCAGTCAAATTTATGTCATATATGTGTACTTTATACTTACATGTAAAATATGTAAATCAATTAAATATTTTGGTTTGAATTCCTTTGATATATTTTGCACTAGCACATAGTTTATTAGCACTTATTGCAAGATTCAAGTATGTTACAAATGTACTTAATATATTTTGACTTCTTAGTTTTCCATCGATTAAATGCATGTATGTACAATGTATACTGTATACTGTATGCTGTAACAAAATCAGAGATGTTATTACAACTACATTGTAACAATTAAAAATACCACAGAGTTAAATAAAGAATTCAATTATTTTGAAAATTATGAGTGGACACTTAATAAATTTTAAGGAATCACCCCTGTTTTCTAAACAGGATTTGAGCAAATAGAAAATCAATTTAAATTAATCCTGCAAGATCTTTTAAAAACTTGTTAAGGACTTATAGGATCTTGTTAAAATCTTACTAGATCTTGTTGATATCTTACACAATCTTCTCACTGATATTAACAAGATCTCGTAAGATCTTAACAAGATTCTGCAACTTAGATGTTAACAAGGTCTTAAAAAGATCTTGCCAAGATATTAGTGAGATCTTATATAAAAACATGCAAGATCATGCCAAGTTTCTGCAAGATCTTAACAAGATATTGCAAGTTTTTTTTATAAGATCTTACCACAATCTTGTAAGTTCTTAATAAGATCTTGCCAAGATCTTACAAGATCTTGATAAGATATTACCAAGATCTTGGCAAGATCGTGTGAATATTTTAACAAGATCTTGTAAGATCTTGCCAAGATCATATAAGATCTTACAAAGATCTCAACAAGATCTTGTAAGATCTTAATAAGATAATGTAAGATCTTATCATGATCTTGTAAGTTCTTAATAAGATCTTGCAAAATCTTGGCAAGATCTTACATATTAATGTAAAGATTTGAACAAGATCTTGTAAGATCTTAACAAGATCATGTAAGATCTTGTAAGATCTTGCCAAGATTTTGCAATATCTTATTAAGAACTTACAAGATCTTGGTAAGATCTTATAAAAAAACTTGCAAGATTTTGTTAAGATCTTGCAAGATCTTGCAAGATCTTGCAGAAACTTGGCAGGATCTTGCAAGTTTTTATATAAGATCTTACCAAGATCTTGGCAAGATCATGGCAAGATCTTGGTAAGATCTTGGCAAGATCTTGGTAAGATCTTGGTAAGATTCTGAACCTGGGAACTGAGCTGCCACATGATCGAGAACTGCTCACGTGGCTGCAGTTTAACTGGCCTGTCTCTGGTAGTACAGGTAGCAATAATGCTATTAAATTGCTAGTTGTCATAGTTGCGAGTTGTCATGTTGACAACAATGGTAGACAGGTAACCTGAGTATCAGGCCCTAGTCCCCCCTCCCACCTAAAAAATAAGAAGGGGAAAGAAGAGCCTGATAAAGGTAAAGTTATTCATTTATATTTATATAGCGCAAATTCTATATGAATATAAAATTATATTCAAATGCACTTCACATGGTCATTTTTTATTATGGATGGCTATTGTGGCGCAATGTGCTGTCATTCAGTTTTCAATCATGAGCGATTGTTAGTACCTCAGAATACCTAGCAGAATACTTGGGCCAGATTATGGACCCCATGGAATACATAGGGGGTGGGGGTGGTTTTGATATTCCTTTACAAATATCATACTATGACTTGATGGGTGTATATCTTATTTTAAAGGTCTTAAAAACTCCAAAGCCGGCTTTGCGGATGTGCCCCCTTATGGCAAAGAATATGACAAACCAAACATGAAAACACCTGTACCAGGGCCTAGGTCCATGGTAAGGCATCGTGTCTGTAATTTGTCAATTGGTTAGTTGTTTTAATATTTAACAAAATTATGACAGTTTATAATACATACGTATAACTGTGATGCATATATGTAGCAAGATGTTTTTTTATTTGAGACCCTAATGGTAATTCTTGCTAAAATTTATTTTGAACAATTAATGAAAACATTCACTAAGTGCTCGTTTCGTATAATTTCAACCTACATGTAATTAGTTAACCCTTCTATTACAAAAATATAAGTATACCAGTACACCATCAATTTTTTCTGTCCCCTTCATATAAACAGTCATGTACTATGAAAAGGAATACCATTTTTATGGAATACTCCTCCCCCCCCCCCCCCCCCCCACACTCCCCACTCCTGTTGGAAATGAATGGAATCTGTAAAGGTGTACCACCAGCCATCTTAAATAACACTGTCGAGTAATTATTTTTATTTATTTTTAACAGGAGTTAACAAGGGAGCTATCTTCAATACAGGTAGTAATCAGATACTTGTGCAATCATTAGATTAATATACCATATACAGTCCAACAAAAGTTGGCCATAACATATATTATACATGTACATAGGCAAGCCTATGGGCAGAGCTCCAATTGTTACATTGACATATGACCCGAGTCCAAGACCAGATGGAGTTCCAAATTTTTTTAGAAAAATACCAGAATGAAGAAAGATAATTAAAAATGATATCCAGGAAAAAAAAAAAAAACAACAACAACAATGTCTTGGTCATGGACTTGAACCCACAACCTTGCAAACTGGGAACTCTGGTTGAGAGAGTAGATATATATCCTGCTGTCTGAGCTATTGCAACATAAATTGATTAATGCTACAAATAGTAGAGGTGGTGCATGCAGGGCATGCTGAGGGCGGTTGGATGAACATGAGTGGTAGCATGGACCTGTATGGTGCTCTGCTCGTATGGGCCTTAATAGTCCATGCAGTAGGAGCTCCGCTATTAAGCAGATTAATTTATAAGAAAATGCATAGCAGTGCTGTTGGTAAAGACTGGTAGCCAGCAAATATCGCAAGCTATTTACCCATTTCCAACCAGCTACTTTTGTCTGCCACTGTTGATAAAGCTATTGTAAATAATGGCCATAACAATGAGGTGCCACAAAGCAGTATTCAGCTGTATTTAGAATTATTTTTTTGAACTTTAATTAGAGGTAGTAACATTTATTTTCCTCCCCTCCCTTGTCCTTCACATTTTACATACCATGTACATTGTGTACATCTATCACCTTATTAAAATTTGCAGATGGAAAAGGCCATGAAGTTCTTTGTAGATTTTCATAGCAGCCGAGGCAACTATGTTGTGGATGCTGATGGAAATGTTATGTTGGATGTCTACCAGCACTTTGCTTCAATGCCTTTAGGTGATTTTTATTTGTAATCACATGTACATGCAGTATTATAATTATTATAATTATTATAAAATTACCATGCAGAAGTGTATTTGCTGAAAATAACTTGAAGTTCCCCTAGCCCCTATTACAACCATTATACTTATACATGTCCTGGCCTGTCTACATCATTTTCAATTGAGCATTTCTGTGAAGATATGTTTGGTTTACATACATGTAGAATAATCTATTGTTATACATACATGTACATTTGTACGCTTGTTTGAAATATCTGTAGACTGAAAGAGTGGCCTTCCTGGGGTTGGTTGATTCCTGGGATGATGTTATCTCGTTAATGCATTATTCTCCATAGAGCTTTTCTATCATAACAACATCGATTTATAGAGAATAGAGCTTGCTTGCACCATCACATGGCAGGAACAATATAATTTCATTCCTTTGAGATTAAAATTTTCACATGATTAAACAAACTTCATTGTTCCTGCCATCCAACATGGCTTCCATCATGTGATGATGCAAACTCTCAATACACAGTTTGCAAATTGTTAGTATACAATGTATTTAAAGAAAAAAGTGAATTTAGTCATAATTTTAAGTATTTCTTCAAATGATTGCAAAGTCAACTTTCTGGGATGATGTCACTTGAGGAATCGACCCAGACTTTTACTTACATGCAGTCATGCATGGGTCAGGGAATGTAATTTTTCACTATTTCAAACAAGCGTCTAGAACATCGAGTATACAATAACATGTATTCTCTGTAAACCAAAACTTTCTTCTCAGAAGTACTCACATTAGAGGTAATTGGCTAATGCTGTTGCCACCCAATTCAGATCATGTGATGTAAACAGATGCTACTCTGGGGAATTATTCTGTTTTCATTCTAATCATAATTATGTCATGCCTATCTGAATAAAATTAATTTTCAAAGAGTCAATTGTCCAGAGTAATGTGTGTTTACATCGCATGATCTGAATTGGGTGGCAACAGCATTAGCCGATTACCTCTATTTTCAATTAGACCCGTATAAAAACTGCAAGAGGGGTTACATGTAGGTGCACTGTAACCTCCTGTAGCTCTCTTCAAAATTCACAAGTCTAGGTAATAGTCAGTGGAGTTGTTAAAGCCACAGTAAAAAAAACTCATAAATAATTCATGAAGCAAACACAAAGGAAATTATAAAACATGACAAGCATCTATGTATACAGCCTGAATTTCAGCCGTCTCCCTCTGGTTCGTTCCTCCCGAGAGAGACGTCTGAATCCAATAGCCGATAATGCCATCCAGGGACGTCAAGGCAGATTAACAATTTAATTTATGGGAATAAAACTGTCACGGCGGTAGTAAGAGTTTGTGGGTCACAAAAACAAAGCCATCGCTCGACTTGAGAAATTATTTGAGATCATGCCGGCCAAAATAAAAGCCTTTATATATATATATCTCCATCCCATTTGCTTTTCGAGTGCCTCTTACGTTGTGAAAACCTTTTCGAAGCAACAAATCGTTGTATTATATTTGGAGGCAAAGTACAGTTGATCTGTGTCTTTCCGTTGATCTTTAATTTGTCTCGCGATCTGCCATTCGAATCGACACAGCTACAAGATATTACCTATGTAATTGTGCAACAGAAAAGTAGAAAAACATGAAAGGATAATGGAGAATTTTCGAAGAAATACGAAGACTCTTTTACGGGAAAGAACAGTTCCTTGAAGAGAGTAGCAACATTCTTTACCACTGCGAGTATGAACAAATAATCGATTATCAACAACCCCGCAGACGCGACGGGATAAAATGTACATGTTTACAGGACAGTCGGTCGGTTATCGTGCAGGACACTTTCAATCCATTTCAGATGTTTTCCTTACAAATTCAAGGTCTTTGCCAAAGACAATCACTCCACTGAAACTCAACGATCAACAATCACGAGTCCAAAGTGAATCCTGCCGTCTTCTCGAATGATTTAATTTATGATAATTATGCAAAATTATAGAATATGAACCAATCAAAGATCACTACCAGGTTTTCTGGTAGTGACGTCACTGGACGGCATTATCGGCTATTGGATTCAGACGTCTCTCTCGGGAGGAACGAATCAGAGGGGACGGCGGAAATTCAGGCTACTATGTAACAATAATATAGCTGCATTAAAAGTCAGACCAAGTTAATTAATTATTCCAGCCAGAGTACATCTATTAATTGTGATTGCTATGCCAATCAGAGATCCACTGCCTAGTGAAACAAAGGAGAGCAAAGTGGGTCATTCAAATTTTGGTTGGCATATTTGAATAACCAAGGGTAATGTTTACAAACAAAGTGCCTAGCTCCTATAGTGATGCAAGGGGGGAGGAGTTTGAAAAGAGGGTAGACTCCCTCTTTCCCTCCTCTTCTCCCCTACCCCTACCATGTGCCATAATGCAGGCTAACACCCATGTCACTCTAATTAAGTCATTTTTAGGTTAGCTGTTTTTTAATGGTATTTTAGTTTGGTTATTAAATTAAATATTTCAGGCTATAACCACCCTGCTCTTATCAAAGCAGTACAAGATCCAGCTAACATTGTGAGTAGTTCACATTTTGACTTAATTTGAGCCTTAATGGGAGTAATAATTAGTCTTCTTTTCTTTGGTGTGTAACTACGGTAAATACCCAAAGTACATGTATTAAGCCACACTTTTTTGGAGTAAAACAAGGGACAAAGTTGGGGATGCAGCTTATATCTGGGTACAAGCATATGAGGCACGTTTACACAAAAACAGTCTTAGACAAGAAGGCTCCATTTGTGTTAACATGCTTCATGTTGTGTGCTTCTTCACTTTAAGAGGCAATAACGCGCTTTCCAGTGTTTTATTTTAAGAGCAAATGACAGTATCTGACTTTTCTGGCCTTTCGATCCCATAATGCCTTTGTCTCAGATCTATCCCATAATTTCTTTATTTGAGAGCTAGAGGTTAGAAAAAACGCCATTTTCTGGTATTTCTACTCCAAATACGGCAAAACTGGCACGCTAGGATTAAAGTACTGGAAGAGACCGTTGTTTTGACGTGTAGTACGTCGAAATCCATTAAAAGCTCAATAGCGCCACTTTGAGGAGTTTAGGGTACACAAGTAACTTTGAGAGATTAAGGTTAGGTTACAAAAACCACATTTTCTGGTATTTCTACTCCAAATACGGCAAAACTGGCACGCTAGGATTAAAGTACTGGAAGAGACCGTTGTTTTGACGTGTAGTACGTCGAAATCCATTAAAAGCTCGAGAAATAGCGCCACTTTGAGGAGTTTAGGGTACACAAGTAACTTTGAGAGATTAAGGTTAGGTTACAAAAACCACATTTTCTGGTATTTCTACTCCAAATACGGCAAAACTGGCACGCTAGGATTAAAGTACTGGAAGAGACCGTTGTTTTGACGTGTAGTACGTCGAAATCCATTAAAAGCTCGAGAAATAGCGCCACTTTGAAGAGTTTAGGGTACACAACATGAGGCACGTTTACACAAAAACAGTCTTAGACAAGAAGGCTCCATTTGTGTTAACATGCTTCATATACATACGGACTTGGATATGTGCACATTGCATATTAGGGAGCTTAAGCAACCACGATGGCAACGGACGATGGCATAAAACAATAGCCAGCTTAATTACAAAATACAATAACTGCATGTGAAAATGCATGCAGTCACCTACATTTCAACCGTAATGTCTGCAAGAACACAACGTGAAACCCCCAAATGTTATGTTTTAAAGAACCATTTTTGTTCTGCGTGACCGTTCACACTATACTCTTTTTCGAAAATGTTGTTGTGAGAAACAATTAAAGGCGAACAAAGCAAAAAGTAAACACCATATTTCAGCAGAAAACAACCTACATTTTGTATACACAGGTATTGAGATTTTGACTGGGTGTAATATCAGAAGCATTGTACTTGGTTTATGTTATTCAGGGTTCTGTAATTTGTACATATGTACATTATTTTACATGTAGCAACAAAATTGTTCAGGTTTATCCAAAACAAAGTGCAACAATTTAGATCAAAAGTTACGAACAATAAGGTTTCTAACAGATTGAGGTCAATTTACATGTACATGTAGCTAGAGAAAAGTGGCCAATGTTTAATGTCTGATTATTGGAAATGGAGATGGAAATAATGAAAGTGCTAGAAAGCACTTGAGAACAAAGTTAATGTCAACCCTCTTATGAGCTTTTAGCTCTTGGAGCAAATGTAAAGAAAATATATTGTTTAAATAATAAAGTAATAATTTTCTTTTAATAAACTTCCCTGTGCCTTCTAGATCTAGAGATAACCCATTATAAAATTATTATGATTATACATTTTATTCATAAACAAATAATATGTAAACAATTATTTTCCAGCCTACTTTAGTCAATCGAGCAGCTCTTGGTATTTTACCTCCCACTTCCTTCGTGCAAGATCTCAAGGATGCTCTTTTAGTGGTAAGAATGGGTTACATGTGTGGAAAATTATATTAAGTAAATACCATAAAATAAAAGTATGAAGGGATGTGTGCAAAAAGGGCATAAGTGACTCTTGATCGTGTTCTAAATTCTCCCTTAGAGAACAAAGAAATTGAAGGAGAATTTTGAATGTGGTCAGGAGACACTTACGCCCTTTTTGAACACAGCCCGTCCACTAATACTGGGCCGTGTCAGTGGCATTCAAGTTAAATCGTATAATGGCGTTCATAATAACAGTTGGAATATTTATTTCATTATGTAATTCTGCCAAGAACGCACAAAATATGCACAAGACGTACCAAATACGAGACCATATTCCCGGTAGTAACAGTCAAATGGCTTTCCATCCCCATTTCTCGAGCATGCGTGCAAGACTTTTGGCTATTATGGAAATAAAATTGTGTTTCTTGTCGGAAATTATATAAGAAACAACTTTATATTAGTCAGCTAATCATCTAGTTTGGCTTTGTAATTTTACTCTTCATTCGCATGCATTTTGGCTTGACAAAATACGAATGACTCGTAAAAATAGACAGCCATATTAGATGCTTAGCCGACTAATAACCTTTATGTATTCTTGACATGGACCATGCTAGATTTCATTCCTAAAATTAAATGTCAGTTGCAAGAAATGTACAACAAAAATGACGTGAAATTTATGTGATTTTAATACAAAGGCCCGATTACAAATATGATTACCAAAATTAGGATGTATGGCATTCATATATATCTGCCGGCGTTAAATAGTGAAAAATAAAAAAAGAACATGAACAAGATCACACTTTTTGGTCAAAAAAATGCCTTTTATGCAGTCATTCACCATGCCTGTCCTATAAGCTCATAATATGATTTTAGCAATAGTACAAAGTTATACCTTAAAATAATCGTAATAAACAAGGCTAATTTCAAAGTATGTTTGCATTTTATGTCGTCTGGGCTCTTTTTGTGTGACACAGCACAGCTGTATATAGCTAGTTATCTAAAAAAAATACAAGTTAAATTGTGCATCATGCCTGTTGCATACAAATTAAATGTTCCAAAACAGAAATGCAGTAATTTTATGGTGTCTGTTTAGTCAAGTCTACGTGTGTGCCATATAAGGGATTCATGTTTAGTCAAGTCTACGTGTGTGCCATATAAGGGATTCATGTTTAGTCAAGTCTACGTGTGTGCCATATAAGGGATTCATGTTTAGTCAAGTCTACGTGTGTGCCATATAAGGGATTCATGTTTAGTCAAGTCTACGTGTGTGCCATATAAGGGATTCATTTGTGTTTGTTGGACCTGCATGGACAACTGAATGCATGATCCTTAGTTGCCACTTGCCGACTAGCAATAATTGTTAGTAGCCGAGTTGAATCGACTAATCGGTAAGTTTTACATGTACTGTTTAGTCACCAAACATAATGTGCTTTTGTCACGTTGGTGCCGACCGTATCAGTCGCCATTTCCTGCCCTGGTATTTGAACTGTCTACAATCATGAATTTAAAATTAGTGTGATACATTAGCGAGCCAATAACATGGCAGGGCCGGGTTGTTCAAAGCCTGATTAGTGCTAATCCAGGCCGGTTAATTTCCATGACAACCAATAGGTTCTGTGAAGAGTTAATCCAGGATTAACACTAATCGGGCTTTGAACAACCCGACCCAGGTTGTTAGTCATGCGGCCCGACCCGCACAATGAACCATTCATTTTACATTTCCTTTAACTGTGTATTGTGCTTTGATAATTTTCTTTACTTAAGGTTGCACCTCCTGGCCTACCTGAGGTAACGACTATGTCGTGTGGGGCGTGTTCTGTTGAGAATGCTTTCAAGACTGCGTTCATGTCGTACATGGTTAGTTTTATATCAGCGCAGTGCGTATGCAAAATATCGAGAGTTAATTCGAGGTGTTTTCTCAGAATGACAGTTAATATATTATTTATTTCCGTATATTTTTGCGACTTCAATTAATAATTTATGATATGTTTCTTGATCGGCCCTAACCGTAGTCTCCTTTGCACTCGTTCTTAAGGGCCACCTCCCAGAACGGGTGCGAAGGAGACTACCCTGACCGCCATCTCAGTGTAAAGCATATATCATTACTGAGTAATAAACAGGAACATGAACAGGATCTTTTTTCGCCTGAAAGGCGAGAAAAATTGGAAGTCACTTTTACTTTCTGCAACATGTTGCTGCAACATGGAAATTTGTTGCGTGGCAAGTTGCTCGAGTACAATATCCCGCTGCAACGCGCAACGCAACATTGTTGAATAAACTGTTCGGAACCCGTGTAATACGCTCGCATATTTGCACTCGTTTTATCCCGTATTTGCACTCGAAAACGCCAAGTCGTGTAACAAGTAGAGGAAATCGCATGAACGCGAGTGTTATATATACTTGATTTATGGACACTGAGTGGTATTTTGAAGATTCTGATAATTGCACGAGCCTTAATTGGAGAACTTTCAAATTACATCAAGTAGCACTTCATGCGATTTTTTGTTTATAATAAAATTGATTTGCTGACAGCTTGCAACTGTGCACTATATAACCTTATAAAATAGATTCCATAGTACGCGCGCTCTGATTGGCTGAAAGCCGTGTTTCTATAACTCTATAGAAACATAGAAAGTTGAGCGCGCGCTCAGGTTTGATTGCGTGGTTAGGAGAATTTACATTTTCGTGATACTTATTTTCTGTGGGTTATTTTATAAAGGAAATAGAAAACATTTCCCCCTTGTTTCTATAGAGTTATAAAAACACTTGTGGAAGTTTGGAAGAACTCGAAATAGCTGTGGAAACACTCGCTCTTCGGGCTCGTGTTCCCGCTGCCATTTCTCGTTCTCCCAAACTCCCACTCGTGTTTCTATAACTCTATAGAAACACGGGAAATGTTTTGTATTTCTTAATTTGTATGCGCTCGTTATTGACCAATCAGAATCCAGATATTTTGTTGAGTATATTATAAAGTATATTATAATATAGGAAAATCAGATGCCTGACGAGGTAATTGCACGAAAAATTGCATGTCTTGAGAAACTCGATATCGCCCGAGTCACGAATGAGTGATACTTTTGTTGATATTTTGCTAAGTTATAATTAGCGCGCGTAGTCTACAGTGATGATCCACTCTGAATCACCACTCCCCTCAGCCAATTAGCGTCTGATTTTGCAAACGCACTAGTGCTATTCAGCTGTGACTATGCGATTCTATCTAATATTTTTCAGTAAAATAACCTAAAAGCTTTACAATAATTAATCCAGTGTTACCTACATTTTTCATCTGCTTTTCAAATAAGCATTTGACATACATATATATATATTTATTATGCCTTACAAATATTCATCTAACCAAATGTGTGTATTATAAGATAGAGAGCTTAAGCAACCACGACATAAAACACTAGCCTTAATCACAAAACACAGTAACTGTTCTTGAAAATGCACGTCGCAGTCGCCTACATTTCGACCATTTCCTGTAAAATCACAACTTGAAAACTCCATAGTTTACGGTTAACAAGAGAACGCAAACGCAAGCCGGAAAGTAAATCACTCCGGTATTCGTTCGGTTTGAACTGAACTCTATGCTTATCATATTTTTCAAAGCTACAGTTGCGAAAATTAATTAAAGGCGAATAAAGAAAATAGGAAACACCAAATTTCGGTAGAAAACACTTTTCTATATCCCATTGTCACTGCTTCACCGTCGACGAACTGTTCACGTGTTTATTCATTGGAGGAATATTTGTTCGGTATAATATTCATCCTCGCCGAATATGGAATATATTTAAGTCTCGACTTTTATATTAGACTCAAATTCGCTCTCGCCCAGTTTGAAGTCCCATCTTAGTATTTTTCCATTTTGGGCTCCGATCAATCCAACAAGTGTATAATATACCAACAATGTTACACTGACTTAAGATTATTCTTATTAAAATATTTTTTTTATTACAGCGCCATGTTCGTGGTGACTCCAACCCAACACCAGAAGAGATGGAGACTTGTATGTCTGGCCAGGTATGTAAGTACTATTTATTGCTGGTTTTCACTCAATCCCCAGAGATTCAAATGACAAAGGGCATGGCGGCCATGTTGGTGCCCCAACAAAAGAAGCTAACGAGGAACTATTGTTTAAGGGAACCAACATGGCAGCTATGACGTCAAGTGAAAGCCAGCAATAGAATGAGAGGCAGTGTTATATCGGTAGATATAGATCCGAGCCGCTTCATAAAACTTCCAGTAACATGCGGCCAGGTTTCCTTTTAGTTCGAACTTCAGGGCTAAAGGAATATTTACTTGGAGTATTTGCGACTCATGGTAGTCGTCCGTCGTATATTTTACGTACTTTGTCTTTCTGCTTGCACGGCTTCTTGTTCGGGGAATCTTGAAGATTTGATCCGGTGATTTGCCGTCGTGTACTTTACGGTGATTTCCCAAGGGAGAATACCAATGATACTATCGTCCTCTATAGATGGCTTGCACATGACGTCACGGCGGCCATGTTGATGTACCTTTAACAATAGATTCTTCGTTAGCTTCTTTTGTTAGGTACACCAACATGGCCGCCATGCCCTTTGTCATTTGGATCTCTGGGGATTGAGTGCAACTCATCTATTCCTCACGTCACGGCGGCCATGTTGATGTACCTTTAACAATAGATTCTTCGTTAGCTTCTTTTGTTAGGTACACCAACATGGCCGCCATGCCCTTTGTCATTTGGATCTCTGGGGATTGAGTGCAACTCATCTATTCCTCACACCATGAATAGTTGTCGGTCAAACACGCAACGCTAAGATATAACCCATAGCTTCGATGTTTGGATAAATGCATGGCCGCCGACCGTCTAGGCATACGGGAAACCACACAATCGCCTATAAAATGAGCTGAATTTCAAGGCGATCAGATGTATTGCAAAAAAAATATTGATAATTCGAATAATGTAATGATATGATATAGGCGATGAGATTACGGCTGAGGGTGGAGTAATTATTGCACCACCGTTATTCAGCTTTGTGGAATCGCGTACTTACATCACTATCGGCGGTGACTGAACACAAGTTACATCTCCAACATGTGTTAGACGGCTGTGCGCTTAACCAACATATATGCCAACGGTAGCAGAGGTAGTAATAAAGAACCGACGACGCGAGTATCTTAGGCATGTGAACTTGGAAAATATCGATTGAAAAATGGAGCATCACATGAGATCGATAATATCGATTAGTACAAACCTTACTGAGTGATTGAGTGAGTGAGTGATACGATTTCCCCAACCCAATAACTCGTTCCTGCGCTTGCGTGCATCCACGAGTAAGAAAGTGGTCGGTAGATGGTTGGCCGGCCACGTACCGACCACTATTTTATGGTGTGTGTTTGATAATTCCTATAGTGTTAAATGGTATTAATTCTCACCTTCCAACTCATATCGTCAATATTTTAAAAGTTTTGCAACCCCTACGAAGTTATTATTTATTTGAAATATCTGAATTGAGTACAAATGGTGGCCAAAAAGAATACGATTCGGTCTAATAGACCCTTTCAGCTTGCCTGTTTATTACCCCATTTCAGACCACGTGACCTTTCCCTTGAGTAATGCTTTTTCGTTTTTCTGTATCCCAAGAGGAAATGTACCAATTTCTATAATTGGAAAACAAATCACTGAATCCTCTGGAGAAATATCACGTGGTCTGAAATGGGGCAACAAACAGGCAAGCTGAAAGGGTCTATATTCAATCTGTAATAGCACACCTTAAAGTTTGCAAATCCAGGACACCCTTTCAAGTTGGCCACGCACTGGGAGAATGATGCCTTGTAACGTAAACAGGGAATCGAATCATCAGGAATTAGACAGTGTTTTGTTTGTGTTTTGAGCTAAAATCGTCGGGTCTTACGTGTTTAGTAAATGTTCAAAGCGATTGTTTGACCATCCATATGTACTTAATTCAGAAATAACCTCGTATAACTTATATATACACTTTAAAGCCCCACAGTCACCCTAGACGCTTTAATTGCTGGTGCACACCTGTTCAGTCGCCATTTTGTTGCAGTCGAAAATTGGTACACGTGGAGCAAGACTTGATAACCAACCAATCAGAGCATGTATCAAACAATAGCGCAATTTTCAAAACAAAACAAACGGCCGCAATGCTTCTAGGGTGATTGTGGGCCTTTAAAGCTCAATTCGGCCTGGTAAGATGGCTGCCCTATGAGATAGGGTTGTAATACGTATTCTATGTAATTATGGTGATTACTGGACAAGCAGATAGCGGTCCCTGACATGTGAAGATAGAGAGTAACCTGACAAGCGAAGAGTGGCCCCGTTATGTAATAAAAAAATTGTCACAATCAGAGCATCAATGGTCATTTAGTGTAGTGGTTACGACGTTTGCATGCATGAGATTAGAGGTTCGAGCTCCAGGAAATCTAGCAAATTTCCCCCTCCATTTTAGTGGGAACTCGTTGTTGACATGTGAACGCTGGAACTCTAGCCCTAAAACCTCGTCGTTTACCTAGGAACTTGTTTTTGGAGTAGTTTGGGTTAGATTTGTGGTACGGGTTAGGATTTATTGTATATGTAAAATGTTTGATTACATCAAAGCCTCGTGTCTGGAAACTTATTTTTTAGGGCCTGTTGTTCACTCGCTAGGGACAGCTATGTGCCTTTCTGCGCTAACCATATTTGTAGAACGAATTACAGACCCCTCCCTAATATGCTTCAGGTTACTAGGCCATGCACGTGATACCCGTAAACCTGTTTTATTTTCACATCTGAACATTCCCGTACCAAATTTCTATGTTCGTGTTACCGGCAGAGTCCAGGCTCCCCGCCACTCTCCATCCTGTCATTTGAAGGAGCATTCCATGGCAGAACGTTTGGTAAGAAAATAAAGTAAATGATAGACTGAACAATAATATACACTTAGAGCTAGAATGAAAGAAATAACGAGTAGACCATAGCAGAATATAGCTATGTTGTGTCTCTGCTTCAATTGGCTCACACGGGAAAACGTAATAGTGTACTATTAATAACGTTTCTATACATGCTGCTTTATTCTTGAATGCTACTTTTCCGTGGATTACCGCAACAGACACCAAGAGCAGATATACTCGTTCCTCCTCTTGCATATCCATGGTCATACAAGAAATCGTTTACCATCTCCTTTGAGCATATACTTACAAGCCTTATAGATCTGCAACTGGTCAAGCCCCAGGCGTTTAGCTTTGGATTTTCTTTATCCTTGAGGATATATTTTAATACTATCCAATGCAAATGTTGCTTATATTATCAAACACAAATAATAATTTCCAAATAATGTACTAAAAGTGGCGACTGCTTTCTACATTTCTGGAGATGAATATCTGTAAGTTTTTGAGGTATTTGATTTCGGAATAGCCTTAATACGTCCCAAAAGAACGGTCCCTAGATATTGCTGTGACTCTGTGTAGTTTTAGAACAAATGATAACAAGAAGGGAATTTATTTCATATTAGTAGACATGTTAGTATTACCATATGACGCCCCCCCTCCCCCCCCCCCCCAAAAAAAAACCCATCGTTTTTCGTGACTAGAGACCAAGCAAAATAAAGGGACTGTTCCCAGTTTAGCTTATTGTAGCGTCGGCGCCCTATCGAGGTAGTAATATGTGTGTGTTTCGAGACAGTTTGCAGCTACATGTAAACATTCGATGGTGTTATACATGGAGACAGCAAAACGTGCTTTTCTAAATTATAATTCAAGGTGCACTGACTGCCACACGATCCAAGCCAATCCATAAGGTCGATTTACCCGCATTTGATTGGCCAAGCGCTCCCTTCCCACAGCTGAAGTACCCACTAGATGAGCATGCCAGGGAGAATAAGGCAGAAGAACAACGATGTTTGGATCAGGTAAACAAAAACTGAAACTTTGAATGTTGCTCGCCAACTCCAGCGAAAAAGCGTTGAAGTCGAAACTAGAACATTATACAAGAAGTTCTGGATGGGTGTTCTGCCACGCAGTTGGTATTTTATGATATTAAAAAATCAAGACAGACGTACTATTACATATCAATAAAATAGCAAGCAAAAGTCTCGTTTTGAACTTCCCGCGGCTTCTTTCATATTAGGAAAATTCCATATTCCATATTTGGAAGAGCTGCCATGACATTCAAAATGGCGGTTTCTAGGTCCCAGACCTCTAAATCGACACTCGTTTGATATGAAACGATGCCTCCTAATTTTATGAAAAGAGATATTGTTATTGCGTACAATGAGAAAACCGCGCCCTCGGTGAATGAATCACATACCCCGAGCGGAAGGCCAATAACCTTACTTGTCAGTTACATTACAAGGATTTCGTGAGATCTAACGCGCGCTGTCATTGGTTGATCCGGAGTCCTCAAAATTCAGTACAATTGAAATGTATCCCGTGACCACCGTGACAGAAGATGGTGTGATGGAAGATGGTGTGATGGAAGATGGTGTGATGTGTCGCGCGCGCCACTGGCTTGCCGGTCATTAAGTGTTTAATATCCCTCTTCCGAAATGTGGAAAGTATTCGCTACTTTTATTACGTCCCTTAGGAATTATTTTGTGTTTGTTAATGTAAACAAGATTGGCTTATTGGTGTATCCTTTTTCGGAATACTCGGTGAATACTCGGTGAATACTCGGTGAATACTCGGAATATGACGTCCCAAAAACGCGCCCCTAGATTAGCTTTACTGAAACACGTTATTCGTTGCATGATTTAGGTACACGTCGATGTTATTGACGATCCCTAATTTTATCAAAAGGTTCGTGAGATCATCACTAAATGGAACAAGGCTGGTAAACCTGTGGCTGGGATCATCGTGGAGCCCATTCAGGGAGAGGGAGGTAATATCACATACACACAGAACTCAAAATGTGTGCGCAGCGTATTACTGTCAGTCTCGGTGGGTGGCCACGTCAATTTCTCGCGCAAAATTACCGTAAAACATTGTAACGACCTGGTTTTTCACCAAAAAAACACTCGAATTGTGAACTTCAACCGCAAAAAATTAAGACATACGTTACGACGGCGTTTCGATTATACACACGTATTTTGCGTAAAAGTGTGCATATGTACAATATTTGAACCGCCTCACTGGTTAGCTCAGTTGGTAGAGCACGGTCTAGAGTGCGGGAGGCCGGGGGGTTCGAACCCGGCCGCATCCTTGGGCAGGGACGTTTATAAGCCGTTGGCCTTGTCTCCTTCTACTTCTAATCTGTATTTGAAAGGGACGTGAAAGAACCTGTTGTACTACTCGAAAAAGAGAAGGGGATTGTCACCCGGTACAGCAGCCTGGCCATTGCACTAACCACACGCTCAACATTGTAAACTGCGTGGCTGCCATTGGCGCCGTAAAAGCAGTCCGAAACTGATTCACTGACGGGATATGTCAGTAAAATGTAAAGCACCATGAGACTGGTGATATGGCGCTATATAAATATGGCCTATTATTATTAATATATGCATCCATGGTGTGCCCGTTGTGAATTACCGTTAGAGCGGTTTTCAGTTGAGTGTAGTAAAACCAAACGCAAGTACCCACAGCCAGCCAATCATAGAGCGAGTAATCACAAGTAACTCATAAATGGCTTCCCTGTGAGCCAATGACAAACCATAGCAAAACCAAAAGCAATTTGCGTTTGGTTTTGCTTTGGATTCTGATTGGTTGGTTTACTTTCTCAGCCAATAGGAGAGCTTAGTAAACGCAAAACCAAAACACGTCCGACACTCAATTGAAATCCGCTCTATAAAATGTGACCCTAGCATGGATAGGGATGAGATGCTTGATACGCGCGATTACACTAAGTCTTTTCCATACTTTAGATTCGATGTCCGAGATGTGATCTTGCCAAGATAATCGATAAACTCTCAAAATCCTCAATGGATTTGTCATATACAGATTACTTAACATTTGAGAAGGTCACGCGTCTTTTTAGCTGTCCATCAACATAAGTTTTAACATTGAGAGTTAAGTTGTTTCTACTGAACCAAAATATAATGTTCTGCAACCCGGCGTCCAGTTTATGTTGTTGGAGTTCAAGGGATGAGTCAGCAACACAGCGTACCACGGTGTCATCAGTATATAGGGTAAAATCAGTGTATTCCAGGCAGTTCGGCAAATCATTAATTTTCCAAAATATATTTGGCAATCCAGGTTCTATAGCCACTTCTTGGGCAACGTCGCACTCCTATCCATTTATTATACAAGTGCCCCCTTTCCGAGCGACTCTCAGTAAGAAAATCTTTTTCAGGGGATAAATATGCTTCACCGGACTTCTTTAAAGGTCTTCAGAGTATAGCGAAGGAGGTGAGTTATCAGTTCACCGCTGAAATCGACCAGAACGTGGTACATTTTGGCGCCATGTTTTCGACATGGATGAACCACTATTTATATTTCCAATCCACGTTGCATTTAGAAAATCCATTTAAGTATTTTTGTGTAGACCATGGGAGACCAACTTCTCTGTTTAACGTAACCGATCGCCCCAACTGAATAAGGAAGCTGTCTTTACAACACGTTATTCTTTATTTTTAACGAAGTTTTAAGCTTAATATTTTGAAGTGTAAATTGAAATTAGGATTTTGTTCTTGTTTCTTCAAGATGAACGCAGTTTTTATCATAGATGAAGTACAGACTGGCTGTGCGACTACTGGGAAGTTCTGGTAAGGTAAAATGCAACGCAAGTTTGTACACTTTTAAACAGAGAAAAAAGCTTAGTGCAGGAACCCATTACATTGAGCGTCCATCTCCTATACTACGTCTGTGATGCAACGTTTTTACAGACCGGGTTATTTTTAGAATGTGTATCCCGCGAGTTTGGTTCCGCTAGCCAATCACAAGCGTTTGCGTAATTTTAATTCAAATGATTAATGGTGTTGCAGCCACGTTGGTTGACCAAATAAGAGGCATCTTTTGTTGACAACATTCCGCGATGGAAGCGAACAACGAGATGTTAAATCTAAAAATAACGCGCGGTCTGTAAAAACGCTGCATCACGAATATATGACAGATAGACGCTCCGAATAATGGGTTCCTGCTCAGTGTTAATTGGGAATAATAGTTGACGGATTTCCCACGAGAAGAGTAGAGAAGGGAATAAAGAAAAAAAATACCTCAAGTGTAATGTGTGTCTACCTTATTTTTCTATGACTATTATATATTTCGAAACTCAATAGCTTCAGGCTCTCACCTGCAAGCTCTTAAAAGCGTCCATTTTCCAATAAATCTTGTATTTTCACAGGGCGCACGAACACTGGGGTCTAGAAGAGCCACC
Organism: Actinernus sp. WN-2022; assembly: GCA_030867875.1. NCBI lineage: Eukaryota > Metazoa > Cnidaria > Anthozoa > Actiniaria > Actinernidae > Actinernus > Actinernus sp. WN-2022. The sequence continues at coordinate 77,175,992 of JAOWCC010001634.1, read as the reverse complement.
AGATGTAGTGACCTTCGCCAAGAAAATGTGCATTGGAGGCTTCTACTGTAAACCAGAATTCAGGGCCAATGTGGTAAGGTCAGACTTTGTACCCCTTCCCTCCACTACCACTATTTAATTTTATGTATTTATTACTTATGCGAGTTTCTTTGCCTGCCGTTCACAGCCGTTCCGTATTTTCAACACGTGGATGGGAGACCCCAGCAAATTACTTCTCCTTCGCGAGGTAGTTCGCGTCATCAAGGCTGATAATTTAATAGAGAACACACAACGTGCGGGGCAGGCACTTCTGACTGGACTCAAGGAACTCGAAGTAAGAGGCTTGTGTCGCACATGTACCTACTGGACTATGTTAGAGGTTTAAAACTATGGTTGTTTTCTAATCACTCTGCAATGAAATGAATACATATTATTTTCTAACTAAACTACTTAGTCAAAAGAGTGGTTTTCGATTGAGTGTCGTAAAACCAAAACCAAAGTAATTACTGCAATGAGCCAATCACAATCTGAAGTAATTCATAACTGGTTTTACTTGAATCAATCAGGATGAAGAGTAAGTGCGATCGTGGATAACTAACCAATCAAACTCGAAAGCAATCACCTAATTACTTCTCGATGCGCAATCGAAAACCGGTATAATGACACGACACAGAGAGGTAGCCTGCTATACCACATACATTTTATGATGCGTGTGGTATAGCGTATGCCATAACTGGCTACCAGGGGGGGGGGGGGGCATCGTTTAATTGCAATATACTGCGGTGGATTACATTAATGCTCATGGACATTGTTAACTCCTCTAGATATCAAAATAGTAGCTCCCTCCACCTTGCTAATTTGCCTCCTCCTCCCTAGACTTGCCACAAGTCGACCAAAAAAATGTTTCCGGCGAGCGTAGCGTGTTTTTTGTTAATCCTGGGGACAGGCGAGCGAAGCGAGCATTTACGCGAGCAACGAAGTAACGAGTGGTCGACTCGTTTCCCTTGCAAGGATTCAAATTGTGTTTCGCGCCAAAAACACCGCCGAGGTGACGTATCACTTGCATGGAGGCGGGGCCAGACGTGGCGGCTCGACAGAGAGTGGCGTGTTTTGGTAGTATTCGCGCGAATCTACAAAGACTTGACAATTAATGATTGATAGGTGTGCACAAAAGCTCTTTTGATTGGCTGCTCTTGTAATTTATTCACCGACCCAAAAATCTTTGGCGCGAAACAAAGATGAAAAGTCCCTCGTCCAGCGCCAATCCAAATCGCAAACAAAGCGGGCGGGTACTATGGGAAAGTCTACCTCATACCAAAACACTAGTTCCTCCTCATTTGACTTCTCTTTCTCCTCCCAATACACTAATTCCCTCCTTTGACTCCTCATCCTCCTCACAAAACACGAGTTCTGATTCCTCATGCTCCTCCCAAAACACTAGTTCCCTCCTAATTTGACTCTTCCTAGCCTCCTTCCAAAACGCTAGTTCCCTCTTCATTAAACTCCTCATCCTCCCAAAACACTAGTTCACTACTCCTCTTCCTCCAAATACACTAGTTCCCTCCTCTTCCTCCCAAAACACTAGTTCCCTCCTCATTTGACTCCTCCTCCTCCCAAAATACTAGTTTACTCCTCATCCACCTCCCAAAACACTAGTTCCCATCAGGAGCCCATTACCAGGAGCGTCCATCTTCCCTATTGGTTCTGTTCTCAGCACAGGAGTAGATGTGGCTATATTTAGAATTGCATTTTGCGCGAAATAAACAAAGGCCATGTTGTCTTAAGCCAAACAGATAGCTATACGTCACTTCTCATTATTATTAATTAGCATTCTTCTCACTTTCAACGCAGGTATTCGAATTCTAAATATAGCCACATCTACTCCTGTGCTGAGGGCCCAGCCCATGACATAGGGACCCTCCTGGTAATGGGCTTCTGTTCCCACCATTTCACTCCTCCCCCCAAAAAAAACACTAGTATCTCCTCACCTCCTCCAAAAATACTAGTTCCCACCTCCTCATTTGACTCCTTCTCCTCCTCCTCCAAAAACACTAGCTGCCTCCTCCTCTCAAAACACTAGTTCCCTTCTCCTCCCAAAACACTAGTTCCCTTCTCCTCCCAAAACACTAGTTGAGGAAGCCGATATTGACAAAACCTTCAGTTATCATTGGAAATTAATAAATATTACTATAAAAAATACATGGAAATCCGAATTTCCATTGTATTTCCATATTTACATACGTTCGAAAAATTTGAAAGCATTTAAAAACATGGACATCCGAATTTCCATGGTATTTCCATAAAATGGAAATCTACAATTTTGGAAATACCAATTTACAGCATTTTCCATACTTTTTCCAAACTATGGAAATTGCTTTTTTCCAGTGACATTTGCAACATATTGTATGCAACCTGTAAGTGCAGATGCATTGCACATATAGCCACTGAGCGCAGTGCTGAGTCGTGAGGCTGGAACTTCTAGTGCTTGCAGTCTCTTATGTTGATGCCCTCTTTATTGCAGGCCAAACATACCACTCTTTTATCCAATGCTCGCGGTCAGGGCACATTCTGCGCGATAGATTGTCCCGATGTAGACACAAGAACTAAATTCATGACATCCGTCAGAAACAACGGTGAGTGTCGTAAAGAAACTTAGCCTGAAAATCAGCCGCCGCCTCAGGTCGTACCCCTGAACGAGCCGAGGAGGCGGCTGATTTTCTGGCTAACAGAAACTGGGATAACCTATCGATAAGCGCTCTATGCTGCATGCAGTAGGCTAGTTTGCCTTGCCCTATACATAATCTATTACTAGTACAGAAATTAATACTCGACTCTAAAATCTTCGAGAGCCTGGATTTGATTAGCACAGTGTAAGCTTTGCTTTTTATTTGACAGGTATTGAAATCGACGGGTGTGGCGTAAGCAGTATCCGTTTTCGTCCCGCTCTGATTTTCGCACCTCGTCACGCAGACATCGTAATCGACGTCATGGACCGTGTAGCGGGAGGGATGCGCTGACCGACGTGACGTGACTAATAGTTCTGTCACGCAATACAACGTCCTAATCTGAAAACTCATCTTAAATTCAGGCTATCCCTTCCACACCATTACATTGGCCAATGCGTGGGGTGGACATGGTAATTAACAAAGGAAAAGCCGATATCAGGCTAGGGAAATGGATGTTTAACTCAAAGCATGGAATAGATACCAGACGATACGGCAATTTCTTCAATAGAGTGGATTTCGTATGAGTGGGAAAGTTACGGCAATGACTTACATCACGGTTACTGTACGACATGCCGTGACATTCATATTCAATAGAGTGGATTTCGTATGAGTGGGCAAGTTACGGCAATGACTTACAGCACGGTTACTGTACGCCGGACACGCCGTGACATTCATATTCAATAGAGTGGATTTCGTATGAGTGGGCAAGTTACGGCAATGACTTACAGCACGGTTACTGTACGACATGCCGTGACATTCATATTCAATAGAGTGGATTTCGTATGAGTGGGCAAGTTACGGCAATGACTTACAGCACGGTTACTGTACGACATGCCGTGACATTCATATTCAATAGAGTGGATTTCGTATGAGTGGGCAAGTTACGGCAATGACTTACAGCACGGTTACTGTACGACATGCCGTGACATTCATATTCAATAGAGTGGATTTCGTATGAGTGGGTAAGTTACGGCAATGACTTAAAGCACGGTTACTGTACGACATGCCGTGACATTCATATTCAATAGAGTGGATTTCGTATAAGTGGGCAAGTTACGGCAATGACTTACAGCACAGTTACTGTACGACATGCCGTGACGTTCAAATGGTTCCCATTGTTTTTTTTCTTTAAGTAATGCTCCGGCTAAGAACGATAACATGAACGGTAAGGAATGTAAATGGTGCTAATTTTCTATTCTTCTTTCTCGTAATTTCATTGGTTGATACTCATAAATTCAATAGAAACCCATCGAAATAATGCATTTTCATTCGATAATTTGATGTTTGAATTTTTTTTTTTATCAAACTAACTAATTTGGTTTAATTTCGAAGAATGTCGTATGAGGGGAAAGTTATCAAAATTGAGATTGAAAGATCTTTCGTTTTCTCCCTTTTTCACAGTAAAAATAACCCATAGTATACGACATACTTTATTTTCTGGGTGTAGTTTGGATTGTAGATATCTCATACAGCACTTCAGGCATATTCAAACATTTCTTAGCTTAATCATTACTTAAAAGGTCAAATCAAGTTAGAGTTACGGTACAGTGAGTTACAGTACGGTTACGGTACTCATACGAAATACGCCCTACGTTCCTTTCACACGTGTAGTTTTCGAATGAAAACGTTTTTTTAACGCGTTTTCACCTTCCGTGTGCACGTAAACGATGAACAGGTGTGATCATTAAAAACGCATCGTTTTGGAAACGCTTTCCAAAGTGGAGATTTTTGAAATTTGAGGTCTATCGTTTTCGTGCTCGCGTGATGTCAATCGAATAATGTTAACAAAAGATTGCCCAAACTATGATATGGTCTTTGTTATCTGAATCCCTGAGGATGAGGGTCCACAATAGGGTCCTCAGATCCCGCTTTCCCACCTCATTTTTTCTCTTAATCCCACCATCCCACCCTTCTTTAGACTTCTTTACGTTGAAATCCCGATCCCACCCTATTTTTTTAACTACAATTTTTTTTCTGCGTTAATTATTACAATAATGATAACATGAAATACCCACCTTCATTAAAATCCGGATAGCTGCCAAGTAAACAGACTAAACACGATTTGATGATGTTTCTGACCCTTGGACGAACACGCAAAGTCACACAAACGGTACGCGACATGCTGTTGACATATGGAAGACGAAGATTGTTCGTTTTGAAGAGTTAATCTGCATTAAACACACGGTCACGTGGAAATTATAATCCCGTATCCCGCTTCCCGCCCCCTCAAAAACATGAAATCCCGCTTCCCGCTCGTACCTGAAATCCCGCGTCCCACTCCTGTTTTTAGCTCGCATCCCGAATCCCACCCTCGAAATAAGCCCGATCCCGCCATCCCGCCAAACCTATTGTGGACCCTCGAGGATTAATTGCAAACCAGCAAAAGCGATTGCTAAGTAGAAATTATACATTCTGAAATCCAATGATTAATGACAGGGAATTCGTTTCTAAAGAATCATTAATCACGAAAATATTTTATGGTTTTGAAAATTCACACGTGATCTGAGAAAAATACATTTCTAGTAGTGTAATATTGATATTAAACGCAATGACGATAAACAGATATGAATATGAACATTTTGTTGTTTTTATGGAATATAAACGTGATGAAGCTACACTGATATTCCAGAATTATGGGTACAATCGTAAGTTTCACTTGCTTACTAAATTTTAAAGTGATACCAATCTTTTTATTTTCTAGGAAGGCCATCTCAATAAAAAGTTTCGTTTACCATCACATCGGGGGGAAAATAGCCGCCTTTGCATCATTTCTTAGTGTCGGAGGGGAGGGAGCGAAGGGACCGACACTAAGAAAGGATGCAAAGGAGCCGGCTAGGGGAAAAACGGATTGAAGAATATTTTTATAACTGCCCCTGTTTTCCAAGCTCTCCACGTTTTAATCCACTATTACTGAGTGAAACACTTCCCCCATTGTAATCGAGGAATACATGAGTTTTAACGTGAGTCTTCAAGCTGACTTAGTACCATCACGAGAGAGAGGGTAATGGTTAACCAAACATTTTATTGGGATGGCCTAAAATCGCAGAGCACAAGCAGGCAAAAGAAATTAAAAGTAGCCATGTCCTGTGGTAAGGAAATGTATAATAAAGCAAGAAAACAAATATTATATTTAGTTCTAAAGGCACAACTCTCAGTTAACTCCATTTTATTGCTTTGCTATTATAATTGTAACGATTGACATATTTTCATAATAAATTTGAAGTTGTGTTCCTGTGCCAGCAATTCAAAGTGCATTCCTATAAGTTTGAAGGTTCTACTTGCGTATTTATATTACATATCGTTGCTTTGTTTGACTTAAGTAATCAAACGTTCATTGTTAAAGAAAAGATGGAATGTTAACAATTATGCGCTTGTTCTCGTGGGAGTACGTGTTTACAACCTGGCGTGAAATTTGATGAAAACATAGTTTGGCACTATAGTTGGCGTCACGGACATGCGCAGTGTCAGTGCAAAAAAAAACAGGTCCCACATTGGAGAGACGGTCTGTATGCATCAAGACAGGTATTGTCCTGGACATCTTTTACCGCTTGGGGAAGCGTGAGACCGCCCTTTGTTCAAGGTATTTGCCTACAGTTTGAAATTCTTCGCTAAGTCTAAGGACTTTGAATATTCATAGTTCAAAGTCGTTGGACTGAAAAGGATTTCAAAGTACTGAAGAGAGTACTTTGACGGGGTTTCAAATTACTGCACGTGGTACAAATCGAGACCTCTGGTTGGCTACTTACCTCATGAATTATTAAGTAGTGTTTGATTTATGTTTGCAATATCGGTGTCATGGTGAGAGGCCTTAGTATTGAGCCAGTCAGTACCGCTCGAAACGAGCCACACTCGGTATTGGCTTACCAAATAATACAAAATACCCTAACCCAAAGAACGAGCAGTACAAAAACAATAGAGCTACAGAAAAATGGATGCAATCAGAATACAGGTCTGGAAATGGTACACAACTGTGTTACCCGATAACTCACGAGTGAGCGCAGCGAAAAAAATATACTAGAAAATAAATTATGTATCTCCAAGCATCTATGTAATTCACATTTTACTGCTAGGCAGCCACCGGAGTCTCTCTTCTTTTGTTCTATCGTCTACCAAAGTTGATGAATGCTGACCTTTACCGCTGACCATGTGAGTCACACATGCTCATTAACGTTATAGATATATTTCACACTGTAATCGGCCGAGACTGAACACAAAATGACTCGCTCTGATTGGCTAAAGTTAACGAGATGAATCGAAAACCTTTATCGGGCTGTTTCTCGGCTATTCTTTTCGGCCAAAAACAGAACTTTGTTGAAGTCCAGCCTTTTCGCGTTTTGTCCAATTTTTCTCAAATTTTCACGCGTCGTGGAAAACAGCCGTTTCGCAAATTTTGAAATTCTTTTTCGTTCAGGTTTTATGACCTGTTTTTTTTTATCATAATGGGATGAAAAACTACTTTTTCAACTTTGAAAAAGGATACAATCTGTAATACGCAACATATATCGTATTTTAGACAATTTAGTTGGGATTCGAAAGGGATAACCGAAGAGCTGACCGACTCCTTCTGGCAAACGGAGTCATTTCGTGTTGAAAAATATACATCTACTCTTTTATGTTTTTGAAGTGTATTAACCGGCGGAAATCAACACTGAACTGATAAACAACTGCTCGAATGTCACTCGTTGTTCCCAGCATGCTTTGCATACATTACATCTCCTCCCATCTTAGCTAACATTTGCCTAACGGCAGTCCAAAACTCAAACTGACTATCCAGTAATGTTTGTATGGCCTCGTATATCTTAACATAATCAAAATATCTGAAACGTTCAAAGTTCAGGTTGTCACAAAATCTTTTAAGTAACTGGGAGCTCTCCTTTCACGTTGGGGTCTGCTGTGGCAGTGCTTGGGCAGTGACAGGCCTCAGAGTCCCTTCTCCAGAACTTGGTGTAGATACTAGAACAGGAGCATCATTCAGATGCTTCTCTGCCACAGGGACCACAATGTTTGGTTCTTGGGTTGCAGTCACGTCAGGCGGATCTTCATTCCTAACGGCTGGCGTACAGTGGCTCTTCAGTAGATGATCCATATGTCGACGGGTAACTACACCATCTTTATATTTGACCGTATATGAAAGTGGGCCTGTTTTACTCTCTATGTGAGCACTCCTCCACTTCGGACCTGTGCTGAAGTTCTTCACCAGTACCCTCTCCCCTTCTGCAAACTGTCGTCCTTTCATCTTGTTATCATGGTCTGGGAGAGCTGTTGTGTTTCCACTCGTCGGACTTCTGGCCGGATGAGATCAAGTCGGGTTCTCAGGCGGCGATTAAATAGGAGCTCTGCTGGTGTCAACCCTGTCGTTGTTTGTGGCGTTGATCATAAGCTAACAAGAATTTGCTTAGTTTGGCCAGAAGTGTTCCTCCTAACTTCTCCATCTTCTTCATTCCCTCCTTAAAGATTCGCACCGAACGCTCAATCAGCCCATTAGAAGAAGGATGTATGGGAGCTGCCTTCACGTGTACAATGCCATTCTTTGACATGAATTCAGCAAACTCCACGCTGGTAAACCCTGTGTAATAGAAGTCAAGTAAACTTCCATCCATTTGCTGTAGGCATCAACCACAATCAAAAACAAGTGTCCCATAAATGGTCCTGCATGATCTCTGTGTATGGGCGACCATGGCCTTTCAGGCCATTCCCAGGGGTGGAGTGGGGCAGAGTGGGGCAGCAGCCGGTACTGCTCTGTGAAGTTGGCACACTTCACACGTTTTGACCTTTTCCTCAATGTGTACGTCCAGCCCAGGCCACCAAAAGTAACTGCGGGCTAGATTTTTCATCCGCACATGCAAGTCCTCCAGAAGGCTCTCCTGACCCTGCCTGGGTATAACCACCCGATTACCCCATAACATACACCCATTGTGCGTACTTAATTCGTCTCTCCTGACATAGTAGGGCTGCATGCTCCTATCCGGACATTTACTACTCCAACCATGTTGAACACTTCTCAAGACCCATTTCAGCACTGGGTTTTTAGCTGTACACTCTGCAATGTGATCAGCACTCACTGGCTTGGACTTTAGCTGCTCCATCAAGAGTATCGTTTCACCGGGTATGGGTGTCTGTGTCAGTGTCCTTCAATGGTAACTGACTAAGGCCATCGGCATTTCCATGTTGACTTCCCTCTTTGTAGAGAAGTTCATAGTTGTAGGCAGCTAGAAGGCCCACCGCTGAATCCTAGGTGAAGCCATCACAGGGACTTTCTTTCTCTGACTTGAAGGCATCACAAGATAGAACAAGTTCCTTACTTGGATCATAGTGTACTAGTAGGTCTGACGATTGCTTTATTCCAGGCCTCCGCCTGTCTCTTACCCCACTTCCACTCCTTAGCAAGACGTTCATGTAATGGGGCTAAGGTGGTTGACAAATGTGGAAAGTGACAAGCATAGTAATTCAACATTCCAAGAAATGCTTGAAGTTCCTTGACATTTGTAGGAGCTGGGGACTCTTGGATGGCTGTCACCTTTTTATTTCTTCGCAGAAGTACTCAAAACGTTTCGGAGGTTCATAGCTATGAAAATTGCACTAAGGATCATATGCACTTGAAGGAAAAGAAGCAAATAGTAGACATTTCCCGCATTCGATCGAACAATGGCACCAAGTCGAGATTGGGGTAGACAGAAATACAGTAAAGGTATGAAAATGTCATACTCCAATCTCGACTTGGTGCCATTGTTCATGGGCATTGGAGCGGAATGCGGGAAGTCTATTCGCTTGCTACAGACTGCCAGTCCTGTCTTGTCCACTACACTATCAGGCCGTTTGTTGAAAACAATCACAACCCTTGTGATCAATAACTGTATGCAACAAAATACCAGACAGTTTTTTTAATGATTTATGAATACAGGTATTGTATTCGTGTGAGAAGTCATCAAAAACTCGTTCTGCGTGTTTGACCGTGGTGTCAAAACATCTCGAAAGCAATAAATCGCTGCGCCCCTCGAGATTCATTAGCTTTCACGATATGTTGACACCACGGTCAAACACTAACTCGTTTTTGATAAATAACTTCTTGTACTGTGTAATTATTTTGTTTGCCGCCGTCGACCTGGTTGAGTAAGGTCCCTAATGTATGGGTGACCCGATAGTAACTAGTTGTTAGTTCCATTTGAGTTTATTTATATCTGTAAATTCAACATTTCTAAAACATATATATGTTCACCATGAGATTGCATGGTGGTCACAAAACCTAACCATCTATACAACTAGATATATTTACATGCTCCTGAAAATATCGTTCTGAAACTAGTACTTTCCTAGTAAAATACAGGTGCCCAAATGTTGATCAAAAACTCCCGGGTTTTAGGGGTTAAAATGCGTAGTTTGGTACCACTTCTAAAGGGTGTTCAATTTGAAACGTCGTGGTTGTCGTGGTACCTTTTAGGGACATATTACTACTTGTCAGAAAATAATTATCGTTTAATGATCTCTTGGATCGAATGTCAGTTAATTTTGTGGTTTGGGATGTAATATTTCAAAGCCAAGTGATTGTTTTAGACATGGTTTCTAGATCCAAGTGCCATGATGCCCGATACATTTTTTTTATGGCTATACGGGATCTAGAAACCGAACGGCAGTATATAACGACGTCCGTGACCAGAAATGTTTCAGCTATACTTTCTGCTCAGAAACCAATAAAATACACCAACACAACCCCTAATCCTTACCACAAAAATACCCTAGCCACAAAAATACCCTAGCCACAAAAATACCCTAGCCACAAAAATACCCTAACCACTCCAGGTAAACGACGAGGCAAGTAAGTGACTTTATTTAAGTGTCAATGTATTTAGCACTTGCATGATGGCGTCATTTAACTACAACTACCAAAATCCTTTTCGAATTATTTTTCTTATTCAGATTTAACAACTCCTTTGAGAATACCGAGACAATGGGCCAAATTAGAGGAACAAAAGAACCGCACACAGAATTCTGGTAGTTAGTCAAATTACGTCATCGTGCAAATGTCCTATTGGGGACACTAGTCCTACGATTTTACGTCCTTATCCGAGAAGACGTGAAGGTCTAACCGTTTACTGTATTATGTAAAGGCAGCACCTTATACTCAGTTATTTTAAGACCCTGAGTTTTGGTCCGGCCGGGGCCCGCACGACAGATCGGCGCTTAACCACTGAGCTAACCGGGAGGCTAATGTGGTCATAGAGTTCACAGGTAAACCGTATTTATCAGAATACAAAAGCTATACCCGATAATAAAAAAAAACCTAACCGGTCAGTAAACCTAAGTTTTCGAGCTAATTGGCCATGTGATTAGAGTTCACAGGTAAACAAGAAAATTAAATAAACGAGAGAAAAATAAAATGTTACGGTACCTACTGGGACTCCAAACCTTGGCCCACCGCGTAGGAAGAATATGGTTTATCTACTGCGCTATGGAGATGTCCACGCCGGATTGTGATAAATGTTCATTTTTATACTTGAAACTATACCGCTGACAGAAAATGTATTGCTGGTGTCGGTGCCCTAGAAACCACGTCTAAAACAATCACGCCGCTTTGAAATGGCTTCTCGCATATCATTTGCTATTCACGACACAGAGGACAATGACAAAAATAACACAGCTAATTAAACAATATAAACAGAGGAAAAAATTGAAAGTGAGAACACGCTAAATGTGGATTAGCCGGGTCCTGACTTTGAACAGCCAGTATGTTTGTTTCAGTTCCCGTTAAAAAAAAATCAGTGGTTCCTCTTAATTAGGGGTAAAAACAAATTTGAGCGACGCCCACAGAATAAGAATCTGGTACCTTTTAGAGCCTTAGGGGTTCCTTTTTCTGATGTGTATCTCTGTGTCACTTTTATATTGGAGCCCCCCACCCCCGGCAAAATCTATGCTACAAGTATATAGCCTGCTTGCAGCTCATCTCAATTTTTTCAGACGGTTCTAATTCGGATTGGGTTACCTGTGGACCGCGTGCCACAGGTAGCCCAATCCGAAAACCAAAACGTCTGAAGACATTACTGAAGAGCCGTCAAGTATTGTTATCTGAATTATCTAGAATAACTAGTGAGGCTACTACAAGTCGCCAACCCAAATCGCAAAAAAGGGAGCGACGGACTGAGGAAGTCGAACCAAAAATCTGTAACTCCTTGTTCTATGTACCTTTTGATAAAAAAAAACCATTTAATTGGACTACTAAGCTACACTGGAGAGTCTCTTGTCGTTTTTTATCTCACAGGCCACGCTGTCCATCATGTTCAGAACGATGTCAAGGTGTTTGGGACAGAAGATAAGGGCAGGCCTGAAACGAACGCTCGTTGTACCACACCCGTCCATGTCAATTCCTGTAAGGGAATAACGAAACCATTTGGCAGAAAATTAGATACAAATGTACAACACAGAAGGTAGATTCACTGAGTCGGTGTACTCTGAAATACAGGTCCATTCTTCAGTGGAACCCCGTTACAACGAACCTGATTATAACGAAATCCCCGATATAACGAACATGTTTCTTCAGCCCGGCAAAATTACAGTTGTATGGATTAGATCCCGAATATAACGAACAGTATACATGTTGTTTATTTCAGTACATATGTTCTCTCGTGCTTAAGTGCCCGAGTCACTAATACAAGTTCTAACAATCTTGTTGAATTATTCGTAGAAACCCCCATGAATATGTTGGTGCTTTTGCTGGAAAAGCGTTATAACCAGGAGTCGAATCCTCGATGTAACGGAACCTATTTTCGGGGGTAGAAGCGGAATATTTTCACTCTAAAAATTCCGTATTCCTCTACTCTCCTGAGGTAAATATTCCCATTCCCTACTGTTTTTTTTTTGGATATTCCTTATTCTTTTTAATTTTCATTGAAATATTCCGTATTCAGTATATTTTTCAGGCAAATATTCAATATTCCGCAGTTTTCAACCACGATATTCAATATTCAATATTCCGCTTCTACCCCCGACTATTTTTCCGGTACCTTGCACTTCGTGAAAACGGGGTAATCCACTGTACCTACTTTAATATTAGGCGCGTTGATTTCACTGCTAGAAGGACTCTCCTCGTGAAATGGAAAGTGAGAGGCGGGTCATTCGACACAATCATTCGACATGCTTTGTAACCAGGCTCACTTTGAGGTACTGAATCGAATAATTTAGGTGCTTTTTCACATTCGAGTACTCGGCAGACTTCGCCAACATGCGTTGCACTGAGACCAGAAGTGGCAAAAATTTGCGCGGAATTACGTCGAATCATTTTCTAAGAAAAAACTTGAAACATCGTTTATGTACGTAACACTGAAATCATTGTAATGATAATTAAAATTTAAAAGGTAGCCTTGCTTCCTGACGGAAATGAGTGGCATATAATCAAGTTATTTAGCTCACAGCTATGCGAGATTTATGATGCCATTTTTGCGGGTAAATTAAAACTGCACGATGCTAAAATCAGAGAAGAACTACGAAAAAAGTAGTAAGTACTGGCGCGAAAATTGACGGATTTTTTTTGTACATAAGGTCTACGTGGGATGTGGCTTTGTGTACTTAGTGATCGGTCAATTATTTCTTCATTTTCGTCAGCAGAAAATCTCTAATGCCCTACAGTCCACGTGGCCTTTCAGGGGTGCCCTACGGACTATATTAGTCATCTATACAAGGCGTTAACGTGTTACTTTACCATTGTTTCTCATGGTGACCAAGAACTTAGTTCTAATCTCTAAGTCTGGGAAGTCGAAAGCACAGAACGTGCCCTGGCCACGCGAACGAGAGAACAGCTCCGGATGCGTTCCCTAGAATAATCACAATATGAGAGTTAATTAGCTATTCGTTAAACATGGACAAAGGACCGTTTAAGTCCCTTCCCCTCCCCTCCCCAATTCACAACATAACGTAAAAAGATGGCGGCTGTACATTTGACCACAATCCCTTGCGAACCTAGCACAGTCAAAATAACACGTGGAAATTCCCTATTCTCTTCAATTAGTGTATTGGCAACAACACTGGTTTGCTTTTAAGATTTGAAGCAACGCTACCGCGATTTTATAATGGTTTAAAGGTTTTCGCGCGCAAAGGATTGTGGGTAAAAGTACTAATCGCCATCTTTTTCTGTACGGTGGGTTGTGCTGTCTGATTGGTTCTGATAAAGAAAGGGCGATCGTTTCGAAAGCTGACAAATCAACCAGATAACACTAATAGAGGGAAAAGAAATACCCCACAGACTAATTAAGCGATAAAAGGACTGTATTTTGTTTCCCGCCCGGAAAGAGGAAACCCATACGTGAATCGGTTAAAATCAGAGCGATACAAAATTGGCGTTGTATTACAGAGGAATTTGAACTTTGTGTAGTCAACTTTATGGAAGTTATCTTATGCATAGCTTTCACTAGCGAGGGAAGCGGAAGCATAAGGAGGATTACGTTCTAGTGAAAATCAAGAAGCGGAAGCGTAACGGAAGATTTCCTTCTTACATTTTTGCTTCTGCTTCCGTCGAGCTTCTGTCTCTTCCATTCCAGTTAAAACTAGTTAAAAGTACGCAGAAGAATGTAGCCAATCAGAATGCTCATTCTCAAACACTTAGCAATGTACATGTAGTATACAAGCGAGAACGAGTCTTATGCTTCCGTCGTGTTCATTTTCACTAGAACATAACTATCTTACGCTTATGCTTCCGTCACGAGTATGGTCGCTAATGAAACCAAGCTACGATACGGGTGCACAACATCACGACACAGCCTCTTTATGACTGAAACCATTTCTTCTTTCAATCTTCATGGTTGCCACCCATCAGGAAAACAAATCCCGACTTTTTACTGGGTGACCAGAAAACAATTTTCACTGACCATAATAAGGCTGTTTGACATTCCCTCGTCCAAAACAAAAGTCATTATCAAAACCTGTGCCGTCATGACAACCTTCATGGCAGCCAGACAGAAGTAGATCACCTATTTTACAGTATCGTTCTACCTAACATTACCTATGGCCTTTCAGTTTATGCTGCATCTGATGCAGAACTTACAACCATTCAGTGTTTTTTAGATCGTTGTTTCAAACGTAAATATATATATCTAAGCATATTAAGGTACATAGTCTGTTAGAGAGACAGGATAAGCAGATATTCAACAAAGTTAGAAAACTCGAGCTACATCCCATGAATGATCTCCTTCCGAAAGTTACTCAATATAATCTTAGAAAGAAGCATAGTCTACTCCCTAAAGTTAATACCTCACGTTTTCAGAACTGTTTCATTAATCGTCTCATTTTTAAGTACAACTTGGCTGTCTAATCCTTTAATTGTCACCTTTTTAACCTCGCATGCATAGTTCTAGCCTGCGGGAGTGGCCGCTTCTTGTGTGATCATCCAGCAGACTTGTTTGTTTGGGTGGGCCCGTTGGCCATGGGTGGGCCCGTTGGGTGGGCGTGCAACAGGCGGTTGCTTTCGCAGGCTGGCATAGTTGTATATATTAATATATAGATCAGATGTTAGGAATTATATTCTAGATTTTTACTAGCATTTTTAGATTTTTACTTGCCTTTTTATATTAGTTACTTAATTTAACATATGATTACAACATTATTATTATCAGTATCATTAACAGTATTTAACATATATATTTAATATATAATTTTCGATGAAATACCAGTGTATATTTCTTTCTAATAAGTGATATCTTCACACGTGGAGATATAAATGATATCTTCACACATGAAGATATCACTTTTGAAAATATGACTCGATTTCAAAGATTTCTAGCCTTTTTAGTAAGAGATTGAAACTAGTATTTCATCAATAATTATATATTAAACAGAACATTACATGGCCGCTTGGAGATACGGATTTTATCTTCTCGTGTTGATGAGTATCTGCGCTCACTCGTAAGATATTTCATCAACACTCGAAGATAAAATCGGTATCTCCGTGTTAGTATTCCGTATTTTATTAGATTAATTGTAACATGTGATATTTTTTTATCAATGAATTAAAGACATTATTATTATTATTATTAAAAATAAAATTCTCTGACTTTTTCCTGACTTTGACAAGAAATTTAGAATTTCCCTGACCAGATGCAAAATTCCCTGGCTTTTCCCTGACCTTGAAAAAAAAGTTTTTTTCCCTGACTTTTCCCTGACCTGTGGCAACCCTGATCTCAATTTTTAGTCTCACCTCAAGCTCTCTGAGTCCATTCAGAAGTTCGACACCCATCTTGGCGGTGTGTTCTATTAGATTATCCTTGCGAATGACTTTCAGCACTTCACGGAGGAGAACCAGCTTGTTTGGGTCACCCATCCACGTGTTGAAAATTCGGAAAGGCTGCAGAGAAAACCAATAAAATGTTAATACAATATATACACTAAAATCAGGCTATATATACACTGGTTGGGCAAATGCTTTAACTAATTTTAGGGCGCGTTCGATCGACCGTATTCCGGAATAAGAATACACAGAATGATCACTACAAATCACTTATATCGGAATAAAAAATGTATCCTGAATATCGTATGTCAGCAAGTGTTTGTAGGCTACAGAGCAAAAAATCACCTGAACCTAGTAATTTCCAGAGACTATTGCATATATTCTTATTCTGGAATACGGTCAATCGAACGCGCCCTGAATGTCGGAAGAGTTTGCTAACTGTCATGAATTGTATCGTGTCTTGCTGAGGTTTTTAGAAGAGTAATTCCAAAGACACTTTTTAATGACTGGTAGCGTACCATTTCGACTTTTAGTTGAAAATCCGTGCGAGATAACACTAATCCCTTGACCGAGATCAACGGGCCTGGACGTAGTTACAGACTAGTTTCAAACCTTATCTAGCCTTAAATGTAGGCGTTCTCAGTGGGGAGCCCTCCCCCTCCTCTTGCTCCTTCTCCTCCCCTCTCCTTCTCCTCCCCTCTCCTTCTCCTCCCCTCCCCTCCTCCCTCCTTCCGCTTTTGTCCTCGACCCATTCTTCCCTCGTTCAAATATAGCGCGACTCCCCACTGAGAACGCTTGCATTGCGGCTACACCTTAACTTACCTTCCTTTTCCTTTGTTTGCACATACTCACATTCTTATTTCAATAACGGATAGACAGTAGTGGTTAACAGGCGTGGGAATGTCTGAATGAGTGCGGATAAATAAAATAGACTTAACAAGTCTGAACGACAAAAGGATTTGCATGAAAACGTCTCTGTTAGCTGTAGTCAAATGATGCTATCGTGCAAGTCGCCAACGTTTAGGGTAATTCACCGGGGGTTACTTAGGCTCGGTTCCCACTTGTGACACAAGGATCAAAATCAGAATCCTGAGCTAAAATTTTATTTAATATGACGAAGAAGGGGGGATGAAGATATTTGAGGGGCTGGGGGCTCTTGATGCTTTTTAGCTCGATTAGCTCGCTACTTAGCTTACAATAGGTTATTCTAAGTAGCGCTTATTCTAATTTTCTTTATTCGTTTCTCTTTACTTTCACATACTTATGTAATTTTGTAAGAGTATAAATAAAGTGTATTGTTGTTGGACATTTAAAGGGGGCTCTTGAAATACTGGAGGGGAAGGGGGGGGGGGGGCACTCAAAATTTGAAAAAACGGCAAGGGGGCTAAGAAAATGTTATGCTCCCAGTTTCAATAACTTCACCCCCCCCCCCCCCACCCCCCCCCCCCCCCCCCCCCCCCACCCTGCCATATTAAATGAACTTTCCCAAGCACGAACATAAGCTTATGTCGCTTAGGTAGCAGTGTGAACCACTCATAAAACAGACTCATAAGACCGATATAATCATACGAAAATGCCAGACCACGTTCTTATTATGTTTATGATTACGTCTATGATATGCTCATGTCGTTAGTTACCCTGCTAGACAGACATTCCTTCCCTTCCTTTTACCCTCTCTCCCTTTCATCTTGAGAGAGGGGGAAGGAATCTCTGTCTAGTAGGGTAGTCATTAGTGGCCTAAGAAAATGATGGAATTTTTTCTTGTTTATAGTGACATAAGGTCCATATCTTCGTACTTACGACTTCATGTATTACAACCAAGAGAGCATAAGTAAGAGAGGGAATCTTATAGCACTCGGTGTGCGATGATAATGTCTAAACCGCCTCACTGGATAGCTCAGTTGGTAGATCATGGTCTAGAGTGCGGGAGGTCAGGGGTTCGAATCCCGGGCACGTCCTTGTGCAGGGACGTATAAGCCGCTGGCCTTGTCTCCTTCCTCTTCTAAACTATACGAGGGGGACGTGAACACAACAGCCTGGTATTCTGAGGTACCAACAATCACTCATGATTGTAAACTGCAAGGAGCACATTGCGCCACAATAGCAGTCCGTATCACAAAAATAACCTTGTGAAGCGCATTTGAATATATCCATATAGAATTTGCGCTATAGAAATGAATACCTTTACTTTTAAATAAAATTTATTTTTAGTAACCGGAAGCAGCTGAAGCAAAGTGCTTCCGGATACTAAAAATATATTTTATTAGACATTAATATCGCACAAGCACGCGTAGTATATTGGAGATTCTCGTACTTATGCTGTCTTGTTACGACTTATGATCCTATAACACCAGTGGGAACCAAACATGTGGGAGTCTGGAGTCTGGTCAATGCAGCGTATGTTGCCTCGGAGAGACAAATAGGGAACTAAAGCAACCACGACGGCAACGTCTAGGACAACGACATAAAACAATAGCCTTAATTACAAAATATAATAACTGCACGTGGAAATGTACGCAGTCGCCTACATTTCAACCGTTGCAAAAACACAACGCCAGACCCCCAAATGTTACAAAACGTTTCAAAGAGAACGCGAACGTAAGAAAGATAATCAATCCGTTTTTCGTTCGGCGTGAACGGAACTCTATGTCATCATATTTTTCGAAAATCTGGTTGTAAGAACCAATTAAGGCGAACAAAGGAAAGAGTAAACACCAAATTTTGGCAGAAAGCATTTCTCTTCGTCCCGCGTCGTCACTGCCGTCGCCGTCCTGATTGCTTAAGTTCCCTATTCTTATTCATTATCAGTATCATGACCAATCATGACTCCTAATATTACTTCTACTATTAGGAGGGTTGTCCAATACTCTGACAAATTTATGCACAGCATTGTATTGTATTATATCGACATAACAATAGCTAACAATAGATGGTTTGCACTCAATCCCCAGAGATTGAAATGACAAAGGGCATGACGGCCATGTTGGTGTACAGAACAAAAGAAGCTAACGAGGAATCTATTGTTAACTGTACACCAACATGGCAGCTATGACGTAACGTGCAAAGGGTCTATACAATATAATAGTAGAACGAAGCAATACAGTAAAATACAAAACAATGCTATGCATAAATTTGTCAGAGTATTGAACAAGTATGACTATTAGTATCTATCATTGTCCAATACTCTGACAAATTTATGCATAGCATTGTATTGTATTATATCGACATAACAATAGCTAACAATACAATATAATAGTAGAACGAAGCAATACAGTAAAATACAAAACAATGCTATAGCATTGTATTGTATTATATCGACATAACAATAGCTAACAATACAATATAATAGTAGAACGAAGCAATACAGTAAAATACAAAACAATGCTATGCATAAATTTGTCATAGTATTGGACAAGTATGACTATTCGTATCTATCATTGTCCAATACTCTGACAAATTTATGCATAGCATTGTATTGTATTATATCGACATAACAATAGCTAACAATACAATATAATAGTAGAACGAAGCAATACAGTAAAATACAAAACAATGCCATGCATAAATTTGTCAGAGTATTGGACAAGTATGACTATGTATTAGATAGTTTCTGAGGCACGCAGCAATATATCTAATATTGCTGCGTGCCGAAGAAACTATCTAATATATTTACTATTCAGTAGCCCACCCCATTGTTCTCTCTCTTGCACAATAATGGCGGTTTCTTTTTGAGAAAAATAGGTCTTGATAAATAAGGCGCCATTTAGAACAATAGACTTACGTAACTTCTGTAATTTTGATTACATTAGCCAATGACAAAATGACAGATTATTTTTGTGTGAATAGGTTTTGATGAAGTATTGATAAATGCTTCCTATGTACTCATGATTCAGTGGCACGCCCCATTCTTCTCTCTCTTTCACAATAATCAGTGTTTTCATGAGAACAATAGGGTTATGTAATACTAAAACACATCAGCCAATGAAAAAAACGATAGATTATTTTCATGAATAGGCCTGATTAATGCCTTTATTGCTTTTTTTCTTTGGGATGTTATCAATACTTATATATTTACTATTCAGTAGCCCACGCCATTGTTCTCTCTCTGCACTCTCTAAGCGCAATTGAATAATTGGTATTGAACAACCCGGTTCCGACGCAGTTGATTATAATGAGTTCACTTTCTTTGGAAGACGAGGACGAGTTGGCAATATTCATCACACAGAAAATTGCTGCCGAGAAAGAAGGTAAATATGAAACATATTTTTGTGTTCAAATCACGCTATGCAGCGTTAAAGGAAAATCTGCGCGCCTTACTGCGACACGGGATAATAACGAAGTAAATGTTTATTTAAAACATGTTCAACTCTTGTTCTGTTTTAGATGATCAGCGCTTTAGGAAACCAGTGACCACGTCAGACCTAGACAAGTTTGGAAAAAGTTGGGTTGCTGATAATAGTCGGAAGAAGTGGACCTGGGTCTTGAGGTTGTACGAAGAATGGCGTGAGTGACGGAACGAAACTGTCTTAGCTGATCCATACCTCGGGGAAGCTGTGGTCAATGAAGCGTTGGAAAGCATGGCAAAGTTCGGCCGTCCCTTCATGTAGGACGACACGAATTGCTACCAAATTGTATTCTATTGTATTGTATTGTGTTGCGTTCTATTGTTGTATTGAATCGTATTGTGGTGTATTCTATTGTATTTTTGGTAAAAATTCGTGTCGTCCTACATAAAGGGATTGCCCAAAGTTCGTATCTGTAAGGTTGAATCAGAAATGGAACGGGAAGAAACTAGCTCAGGGGAGGGTAACAATTCTAAACAGATCAAAGAAATGGGAAAGAAAATCGTTATCAACACCGACGCTACTAGTATTGTAATTGAGTACAATTAATTTAGCTATGTGGTAAAGACAGCTAGAAGTAGACTAGCTTCAAAGTATGATTAAATGGAGATTTTGTGTATTTGTCTGATTGTCTTTCTTTCAAATGTTACATTTGAAAGCAAAGGCTCTTAGAAAAACGGTAGCGGCAGATTTTTTTGTCAGAAGGGAAATTAGCAAGGGTAAACTTACACGCACTAAATTGACCACACAGCAATATTAAAAATATTGCAGCCTGCGAACTGCAATATTAAAAATATTGCTGTGTGGTCAATTTAGTGCGTATATGTTTACCCCTGTTAATTTCCCTTCTGACAAAAAAGACCGCTCCCGTTTTTCTAAGAATGTTTGCTTTCAAAGGGTGTCACACAGAATCAGCGCTATAGTGCAGAGAGAGAACAATGGGGTGGGCTACTGAATAGTAAATATTAGTATCTATCATTTACTTCACTATTAGTATAACGATTAGTATGTCTTGAACATAGTGTGTAATAATTTAGTACCAACTTCTAAGTATCCGTAGTCAACTCATACATACGTTTATTATTGTTATATCTTAGTCGATGTATGATTACTTCTAGTTATATATTTTAGTCGACCATTTATACACTTTCTCGCCATGTCACATGTGGTGCACAAAAACAGAGCTTCCGTGCTCAAGCTTGTGACATATGGATAAATAAACAGCAACGGCAACAGCAGCATCAGGCTGAGCAGCAACAGCAACGACTGGCTGTTGCTCTTGTTGCTGCTGCTACTACTACTATTACTACAACGCCACCACTGCATCTTCTGATACCCAGGGGTAGTGAGTGGGGTGGTTTTGCCTATCATCCACACTGCCCCCTGGGTATCCCGGCGAGGCCATTTTCTTATATTCATGATTGTCTATGATTTTCATATGCTGCTAGCTAGTGTAAAGCAAGCTAAGTTTACTCGGGACTTTTTCTAACCTCCTTCACAGGCATCTCTCAGTTATCAGCACACAAAATAGTACGGGTTTCCTGTGCAAAAACGACATCATTATTTAAGAGGACTAGGCTCTAGTCTTCCCCAGTTCGTTAATTCAATCTTTTCCCCAAGCTCCCTCCTCGTCTGGAAGCCTGAGTGTGAAACAGGGAGATGCCTGCGGAGGAGGTAATATTTCCCGTACTTCCTATAGACTGACCGCGTTTGCACGAAATTGTGGCTTGTAGTAATATCCTGCAATGGACATCTTCTTCGAAAAGGTCACAATATCTGGTGGCTCAACAAGGTCCCAGTGATCATGCGCCCTACAGACAGACATCACACCATCAGCAATGCTTATAGTTTTCTACCTTGAACCCAGCCTGAGCATTAGCTATGCTGACTAGGCTCAAAGAGACTGAAACAACTGCACATGGCTGCTAATTGCTCAGGCATTTTTCATTTCTTTTTGACAGATGCAAGGTTAACGCTCCACTGTCAACATGGCCTTTGTTTCCTTTGCGGCTAAACGGTAAATCGTACCATTATGTTGAGTTAGTTGCAAGAGAAAATGAGGACTTCTCTTGGTTCTTTTCAGTGGCACTAATAGGCCCTTTGCAGCTAACAGTCACGTGCTGATATACTTCGTTAACGAATGAATTGAGCTCGTGATCCCCATGGGAGAGGCGTTGCCATGGATGCTGGATGGCAAGCTACAGTCAACTCTCTTGTAAGCGGACACCCTCGGGAATTGGAAAAAGTGTCCGTTAGTAGAGCTATCCGCTTACGAGAATTATTCCCATAAGCGGACACCAAAGAAAAATAGGATGGATGTCCGCTTACGGGAGAGTTAAGTAAAGAGGAAAATCGCAAGAGTTTTATTAGTTGAGGCACAGGCTAACCATCCTCATTTTGTATATTTGTCACTGATGTTAACACATTATGTCTTAGCAAATTGTGCTATGTATGTGTTGATTTAGCGCACGCTTATAATACAGCTCGGGCTTCCTGTGGCTCATCTCGCTAATTTTTAGGTATTATTTTTTATATAGCGATGAGCCACAGGAAGCCCGAGCTATATGTAAACAAACCTGAGCCACAGGAAGCCCGAGCTGTATTATGAGCGCGCGCTAAATCAACACATACATGTTCACAGCAGAATCAAGTCAAAAGGTATTTTATTTCACAATTTGCTAAGAAATAATGGGTTAACATCAGTGACAAATACACAAAATGAGAGGATGGTTAGCCTGTGGCTGGTTCATGATATTAAGGTTGTACTTTCTGGTAAAATTGCATTGAAGTTCAAATTGCGAGTGAAATTTCAACCAAAATGATCAATGCGTGCGAGCGTGATTTCCCGGCATTCTGGACCCCAGACCCTTCTCTTACTTCTTACTGCGCATGCTCGATGAAATCGAAATTTTTCGTCGAGCATGCCAACATATCCTCGCTCTACAATTACCACTAATCAGTAATTGGCCTTTGCTCTTCAATTATCAATAATCGCTAATTCTGGAACGCAAATTAAACAATGATATTCTTAAAACCAGTCAAGGATAAAGATAAACAATTGTCCAAATCCGAACGGCGGTAGACGCGCTAAGTGTGGTGGGCGTGACACCTGCACCACCAAGCACAATACGCAAACAATTACGAGTTCGAGCCCGAGTAGGAGCGCTCAAAAAAAAAGTTCTCTCTCGTTTACCTTCTCTTCTTGAGTTTACCTGTGAACCCTAGCTCTAGGTGAGTGAGAACCCGTCGTTTATCCGTGAACTCGTCCAATGGTTAGGGTTCGGTTTTATGGTTCGGGTTAGGATTTGTCGTAGTATGACCAATAATCGGTATTTCAAGCGTGTTTGCCATTTATTGATTATTGGTAATTGTAGAGCGAGGATGCGTTGAGCATGCACAGTATAGCGTAAGAAATAAGAGAAGGGTCTGGGATCGAGAATAGACTTCCCGGGTAAAATTCACACACGCGCAGGCGTTTGCGGACTTGTCCTATATGCTCCGCTGACCGATAAAAACGGAGGCTCTGGGAAGGAGATTGTTCAAATACAGTTTCGGTCAATTTTCCAAGGGCTTAAACTTTTTTTTAGTTAATAATTTCAGTTATAATATTTGTTTTAATTCACAGTTAAAGTTTTAGGTTATGCTTTAAATCAGTTTTTGTTGTTTTTGACGAAACATTTCACAGACTTACCTATATATAAAAACAGGGGTGATTTGTTTTTTCAGTTTGGGCGGGAAAATGACGTGCCACGCGCACGCTGGGTTGAGTAAAAGCGTGACGTTTTGCCGAGGGGTTGCATAAACATCCAGGTTAGCCCTGCTAACGTAGTAGTAGGACGTTTTATCCGGTCAAACTCTCTCATTTAACGTCAGACGTTACAGCGTTAAAGTGTATATCAGGTCAATTTTTTTATCACTAATATCTATACTTACATCAAATGAATAGTGGAATATTTCTCGATTTTAGTGTTGCATCCATGAGTTATAGAGGTTTATCTTTATAATAATTATATCCAAGCCGGTGACGGTGATTTATTATACAAAAACATACTGGTAGAGATAAATTACCTTTTGTAAACATCTATGTTATATTTGAAGGTTACATGTATATATGTGATTTTAACAAATATTTTGTCAAAATGAGAAAACGGTTTCATTCACAAGGAAAAAGAAATGAAGTAAATTTCCGAATTTACGTCAAATCATTAGCATATTGGAAAACTCATAGACGCAACACTCAAATCAAGCAATATTCAACTGTTCACTTGATACAGAATCATTATTAATGAATATACAAAACATTGACCTGATATACACTTTAAGCCACGGCTACACGAGCGATTTTTATGCTTGCACATGCGACACGACTTTATGGGAAGCTGTCGCGTCCCCAGCACGCAAGTACGAAATCCACTGCCTCAATTTCGTACTTGTTGCTTATTGGCTAGATGCGCTATCGTCGCATCGCAAGGGACGGGAAGAAAGTTTTAAGGCGGCTACTCGTGTGACAAGTACCGACGTAGTTTTTGTCGCGAAAAATTCAACCAATTAAATTTCGTGTGATATCTTTCGGATTATTTTCGCGCCGCCCGTGCAAGAGTGGTTACACGTGCGATTTTCACCGCGTGCGGTGACAGGTTTTCAGAAGATCATGCGGCAAAAAGTAACACGTGTACCGCGGCTTTAACGTTTATGCAATCGGCCCCAGCGCCGAAGTCTCTTTTGCGCAAAAGATAACGGCTCACGGGAGAAAGGTGCGAGATAAAGCTCGCGCATTTCACTGCCAAATGAGCCAATCAGATATCAGGTTTTTTTATCCATTACGTCCAACTGCATTCAAACAGACTTTTACCAGTTTATCAGTGTATATGTATTTACTCAATGGAAATTTGGTGAAACAGAGAATCTTACATTTTTGTAGCTTATAGACCTTGTTTTCACAAGAAAGAAAACGTTATCAGTTGAATTGATTATCGAAAGTACTGTGGTTTAGAAACTCTGCCGCCTACCAGAATTTTCCTGTTGCCCCACAGCCAGTCTGAATCTCGTCCACAATGAATGTGACATCCATCTACAATAGGTACAGCACATTAATTGTACATTTAACTGTCGTTATAATACATGATGTCCTGTTTTACAATAACATAAAATAAATATCATTTAAAGAGGTATAATAGGAACTAATTGGGACCTTGAGCAACCACGACGGCATCGTATAGAATGACAGCGTCAAACAAGTCTTAATTATTACAAAATATAATAACTGCATGTGAAAATGCACGCAGTCACCTACATTTCAACCGTTGTCTGCAAAAAACACCACGTGAAACCCCAAAACCTTACGTTTACAAGACAACGGAAACGTAAGTTTAGTAAATCTCTCCGTTTTTCGTTCAGCGTGAAAGAAACTATGCTTCTCAGTTTTTTGCAGATCTGGATGGGAAAAGTAATTAAAGGCGAATAATTATAAAGGAACTAGTAAACTCCAAAATTCGAGAGAAAACACACTTCTACGTCCCGTTGTCACTGCTGTCACAGTCCTCTGCTTGCAGGATTAAGTCCCTACTTTTCTGACTCACCTCTTTGCATATTGCCTGCAGTTCACGGAAAAACTCTGAGGAAGCATGATTATCACCTGGAAATAAACAACATCACAGACATGATGTTCACATGTAAAACTGCTATAATAAGCAACTATACACTAAAGGTAAAGTGCATACTGGTAAACATTTACCACGACGCAGTCGAGGTAAATATTCCCCCATATGCACTGAGACCGAGGTGAATAATTGTTTTAGTATAATTTCAAAGATTATATTCAAAAACAGAGAAACATAAAACAAGACATGTAACGGTGCGTCATTGAAGTGCGCACAGGATAGCATGGTCAATCACGTGATAACATGATCAAACACGTGATGGCATGATCAATCACGTGATCAATCACATGATCATAAAAATCAGGACTTGCATTGTTTTTGTCATTAATTTTAATCGATTTCTCTCTCCAAATTTTTAACAAATTTGCTGGCAGCGATTTTCAAACTAATTTTTTAAGCCGGAATCAGCAGCCCTCATATTTGCCGATGGGTGACTTAAGTTCCTGTTGATCTGCATCAGCAGGGAAGATACAGGAAACACTGGTATGATCAACTAAAAGTCGATTAAGGTATGCTAACCGCCCTGGGGAGCGAGTAGCAGCTGACGTTTCGAGTGCTATCCCTTCGTCAGAGCAAAAGAGGGAATTCTGAGTGGGGAAATGGTTTATAAAGTGTCGAGTGCATGATTACCACTGAGGAAACAAGTACTCGGATCAATTAGGATCAAAGGAAATTGCACCAACAATAGAAATGCTAATAGCCTCAATACAATAAAGAGTGTCAATAAAGTAATGAAACATGCTGATCTAAGTATGAATGAATTTGCCGTACTTAAAGTGCCTATGAAGCTATTTTTTTAATTTTAGATATCAATTCTAAATCAAGTGAATAGTAGAATGGTACATATATCTTGCTTTAAATGCTGTGCCGCTGAGTTAAGGAGGTTTTAATATCCAAAATGCTAATTACATGACGTCAGGGGAGGTATCTGCAATCACTTCTTAGTGGTTGTGAATGGGCGTTTCTACTGATATAAAAAAAAAATTCGAATATTATTTTATTTCAACCATGGGTATAACACCGATAATTAAAAAAAAATGTTTTAATTGTACCAACAATTTTTTTTATAATAATTGATGCCTCCCCTCAGGTGTCATGTAATTAGCATTTTGGATATTAAAACCTCCTTAACTCAGTGGCACAGCATTCAAAGCAAGATATATTGTACCATTCTACTATATATTCACTTGATGTAGAATTGATATAAAAAAAATAAAAAAGCTTCATAAGCACTTTAATGCAGTGAATACAGCGACTTAGTTAGAACCTTTCGACCAATCAGAATGCTGAAATCTCTATGAAATTATACTAATAAACAATTATTGGACGAGGCTGAGCAAAATATCAGGATGTGTTCTTGGCAAGCTGTCAGTTATTTGATGATGTTGAATGCTGGTGATCAAGGCAAATAACTGATAGACACACAGACAGATCACAAAATGTTGTGATAGCTGAGTTCAATAATAATTATTGTTTTATCATTTAACAGAAAAACTTTACTTCCAGAGTTTCAAAACTGGAAATTTGAGTCACCAACAGCTCTGCAAATAGAGCTGCCATGTATAACAAAATAGATCAGTCAATAGGTGTGCATGCTCAGAAAACTATTTTCAGCAAACAGTTATTTGCAGGCGCATCAGCCAATCAGAATTTAGGAGGGGAGAGTCAATTCATGGCTGCATATGACAGGCACTTAAATGATTAAGCTCACATCGAAATATGTGTACCAGATTTCATAGTATTAGATACTGGATCTTGATTTTCCATGACTGTCATCACTATCAATAACAATCATTATAGTGTCCATTATAAAACATAGGTATGTACATAAAATGTACATTGTACAGGAGGCTATTTGCAGAATTGCTTGCCCCACTCCATCGCAGCCCCAGTTCTAGCCCCAAGCAAATAGCTTAAAAACACTGAATTTCGAATGAGACCTGGAACAACCATAAGTGGCTGATCAAAGCCAGAACCTGGCTAATTCACAGATCGAATTGAAGTTTCTGTGGAGGGAGGAAAACCAGGGAACCCGGAGAAAAACCCTCCAAGCAAGGGCGAGATACCAACAAACTCAACTCACATATGGCACCACGTCCAGGGATTGAACCTGGGCCACAGAGGTGAGAGGTGAAGCACTTAACCACTGCACGTACATGTACACCCCGGCTCCCGGATCATATATACCTCCTTCACCCTGTACAGGCTCCACAATTAAGGCAGCTACTGGCTTGCCAGCCTTATTCCATTCTGTAATTGTCTCTCGGACCTGCAACAAAATGATTAATTATTTTGTTGGGTTATCAAGGAATTAAGCTTTATATTCCTTTCTTTCATTACAGTACACTACATGTACCTGTACTCCAATGAAAAAATAATGTTATCATTTTAAATGATGATGGTGTTTAAGGTGGTCCCCTTAATTATAAGCTACAGAGGTACTACAGCATTCACAATATGTGGCTACCAATCTAGTACCCCCTAGGGGTAGAATGCCACAAAGTCACGTGACCTGATACACGTGGTGGGAAAAAGTAACATGGAGTCAGCCATGATGGAATTGTCTACATTTGTTTGTTAATATAGAGCAGAATACTGAACAGTCCGGCAAGTTAAAGTAATAATTAAGTAGCGAGTAGAAACCAATGTCAACAAAGTCTGAAAGTTTGAAATCTGTATTGTACAGAAAACCACCGTTAAATGCTGTAAATGCCTGTAAACAACTTGGTTGCGGTTATGGAGTCAGGACAGTACACAGGAGTCAAGTCGTGTTTGAGACAGCTCAACGAGTATCGGATATCAGCTAGAGAAGAATAATTGTGTTTAAACTATCTTCAAGTGTGAGTACGATTCGCACAGTATGTATTAATTAAGTCAGGTAAATACCGTATTTCCTCGAGTAAACGCTCTGTGCATTTATTTAAAATTTCCATTTTAGGGTGCACGTGCATTTATTTGAGGGTGGGCACTTATTAGAGGGTGTGCGTTTAATAACAATAAAAAAAGGATGAGCTGTTACGCTTACAGGAAACCTGTAAACACATGGACATAGCAATACATGCCTTTGATTTACAGAATAAGAAACACATTGCACTAAACAAACTGAATGGCAAGAGCTTGATGAAGACAGGATCAAGACCAGCGTTGGAAGTCTGATTAAAACCGTTGATGCAAACAACTACAGGTATTTTGTTTTTCTTGGGGGGGGGGGGGGGGGGGGGGGGGGGGGGGGGGGAGGGGCTTATTCAAGGGTGTGCATTTATTTAAAATTTCCACTTTGGGGTGTGCGTTTATTTGAGGGGGTGTGTTTATTCGTGGGTGTGCATTATTTGAGGGTGTGCATTATTCGAGGAAACACAGTAAGTGAATGTTTTGGTGGACCATGACTAATGATTTATATCTATATTTAATTATTTACAGAAGTGGAGGTGAATAGTGGTGGATATTTACCAAACTGCTTCGGCGAGGTAAATATCCACCACTATTCACCGACACTGAGGTGAATAATTGTTTTAGTATAAATTATTATTAATACCACATACTGCAGGTGAATATCCAGCATCAAATTTATTTTTTGTCAAATGGACAAAACCTAGTGGGAGGTGATTGCTGCTTCGCTCGGAGGTGATATAAATCATATTCACTGTTTGAGTAGCCAATCAGAGCGTGTGAAAAGAGATATTCACTGGTCCAAATACAGTGTCTGTTTAATATGGGTTTGACTTAATGCATGACTTGTGTATGCGCGCGTTTATGTGTACATGTAACTTACAGCATCTAAGCACCGTTTTTCCTCTGCTGCATTTTCGCGAGCATTTTCCTCCAGGGGATACTTGAGTTGTGGGAAGGGTGCAACTGGCAATCAAAACATGGGATGTCCACCTTGTGAATGGCCTTAGAACGAGTCAATGTCAGAGCACCTATAGTAAACAAAACAAAGAGTTTCAATTACGTGTAGTTCCAAGCATGGTCTCACTCTGATCTGCAGCATCTGCTGTACATTTGTGATTCATTAATTCATAATTAATATACATGTAGCTGACATACATATTAATTGTATAGAATTTTAGCTAAATACATGCATGCAGCTATTTAATAATTATAAATGAACAAAAGTGTACTGTAACAAAGTGGTTGGTAAGTGGTTGGTTTTAAAGTGGATGACGTACACTCGTTTACAATTATGTAACACAGACTCCATTGTGTCAGTGTATCTATTCTCTTAATTATATATAGATGCACATATGATGTCACAATGTGAAGAGAACAAAGATTGAAGTGAATCAAATCATAAAAGCGTAGCATCCATGTTGTTTAGTATAACATTTAAGAGTAGCTATGAGGCATATTTTGTTCCGCCATGCAGTGCAATCTACCAATTGGCGGGGAAAATAATCTAAACATAGCCCAACTTGTAAAAATGCTGTGCAACTATATATATAGGAGATGACTGGATGCTCCTATAGCTAGTTATGGGCTCCTGCGCATGCATTTAATAACATACATGTAGTTAATCTGTCTGTATCGTTGTTAATTGTAGGTAGCTAAATTGTTGTTATGCATGCAACACTCTTGTCATATATATGTTATATTTTAATAGACTATCCAATGTATCTGGAACTTTATCCTCAATGTATTTTTCTCACCTAGAGTTCGCCCATGAAAGCCCCCTTCAAAAGAAAGAGCTGTAAATGGAGGTGAACCTGGGGCCTGAAAAACAGGTTTTCAACAGCTAGAATGAATAC